>CAUYPK010067539.1:0-19857 GCA_963574355.1 Loris lydekkerianus | reverse complement strand
TGAGAATATACAACATCCATTCTTGATCAGAACACTTAAGAAAATGGGTATACAAGGAACATTTATTAAACTGATAGAGGCCATCGACAGCAAACCCACAGCCAATATCATATTGAATGGAGTTAAACTGAAATCATTTCCACTCAGATCAGGAACCAGATAAGGTTGCCCATTGTCTCCACTGTTTTTTAACATTGTAATGGAAGTCTTAGCCATTGCAATTAGGGAAGAAAAGGCGATCAAGGGTATCCACATAGGGTCAGAAGAGATCAAACTTTCACTCTTCACAGATGATATGATTGTATATCTGGGAAACACCAGAGATTTTACTACAAAACTCTTAGAAGTGATCAAGGAATACAGCAGCATCTCAGGTTACAAAATCAACACTCATAAATCTGTAGCCTTTATATATACCAACGATAACCGAGCTGAAAAAACAGTCAAGGACTCTATTCCGTTCACAGTAGTGCCAAAGAAGATGAAATATTTGGGAGTTTATCTAACAAAGGACGTGAAAGATCTCTATAAAGAGAACTATGAAACTTTAAGAAAAGAAATAGCTGAAAATGTTAACAAATGGAAAAACATACCATGCTCATGGCTAGGAAGAATCAACATTGTTAAAATGTCCATACTACCCAAAGCAATATACAATTTTAATGTAATTCCTATTAAAGCTCCACTATCATGCTTTACAGATCTCAAAAAATAATATTTCGTTTTATATGGAATCAGAAAATAACTCGAATAGCCAAGACATTACTCAGAAATAAAAAGCAGGAGGAATCACACTACCAGACCACAGACTATACTATAAATCGATGGTGATCAAAAGGGAACAGTACTGGCACAAAAACAGAGAGGTAGATGTCTGGAACAGAATAGAGAACCAAGAGATGAACCCAGCTGCTTACTTCCATTTGATCTTTGACAAGCCAATTAAAAACATTCAGTGTGAACTGGCTGGTAACCTGTAGAAGACTGAAACTGGACCCACACCTCTCACCATTAACTAAGATAGACTCTCACAGGATTAAAGATTTAAACTTAAGAAATGAAACTATAAAAATACTAGAAGAAAAATGTAGGGAAAATTATTGAAGAAGTAGGCCTGGACAAATATTTTATGAGGAGTACCCCCCCCCCCCGGCAATTGAAGCAACATCAAAAATACACTACTGGGACCTGATCTAACTAAAAAGCTTCTGCACAGCCAGGAACACGGTAAATAAAGCAAGCAGATAGCCCTCAGAACGGTAAATAAAGCAAGCAGATAGCCCTCAGAATGGGAGAAGATATTTGCAGGTTACGTCTCTGACAAAGGTTTAATAACCAGAATTCACAGAGAACTCAAACGCATTAGCAAGAAAAGAACAAGGGATCCCATCTGAGGCTGGGCGAGGGACTTGAAGAGAAACTTCTCTGAAGAAGACAGCCTCATGGCCTACAGTCATATGAAAAAATGCTCATCATCTTTAATCATCAGAGAAATGCAAATCAAATTACTTTGAGATATCTAACTCCAGTAAAATTAGCCCACATCACAAAATCCCCAAACCATAAATGTTGGCGTGGATGTGGAGAAAAGGGAACACTTCTACACTACTGGTGGGAATGCAAACTAATACGTTCCTTTTGGAAAGATGTTGGAGAGCACTTAGAGATCTAAAAATAGACCTACCAATTGATCCTACAATTCCTCTACTAGGTATATATCCAGAAGACCAAAAATCACATTATAACAAAGGTACTTGTACCAGAATGTTTATTGCAGCCCAATTCATAGTTGCTAAGTCATGGAAGAAGCCCAAGTGCCCATTGACCCATGAATGGATTAATAAATTGTGGTATATGTCCACTATGGAATATTATGCAGCCCTAAAGAAAGATGGGGACTTTACCTCTTACATGTTTACATGGATGGAGCTGGAACATATTCTTCTTAGTGAAGTATCTCAAGAATGGAAGAAAAAGTATCCAATGTACTCAGCCCTACTATGAAACTAATTTATAGCTTTCTTTTGAAAGCTATAACCCAATTATAGCCCAAGAAGGGGAAAGGGGAGGGGAGGGGAAAGGATGGATGGAGGGAGGGTTATTGGTGGGACCACACCTATGGTGCATCTTACAAGGGTACATGTAAAATTTACTAGGTTTAGAATATAAATGTCTTAACACAATAACTAAGAAAATGCCATGAAGGCTATATTAACCAGTTTGATGAAAATATTTCAATTTGTATATAAAACCAGCACATTGTACACCATGATTGCATTAATGTACACAGCTATGGTTTAATAAAAAAAAAAAATAATAAAAAATAAAGACCCTACCACCTAAAAGCATCATATTGGTAGTTCATATTGCACCATACAAATTTTGGGGACAGGGTGAGGAATTAAACATTCAGTCCATAACACCCTCCACATCTTAATCTTTCATATTTCCCTGTTTGGACTGCATTCTGGATAGTTTCTTTGGGTTCACATAACAATTTACATTCTCTCTTCAGATCTGTTAATTCTGATTTTAACCCACTTACTACGTTGTTAATGTCAGCTATTTTGTTTTTCTTTTCTAAAAGTTCTATTGGTTCTTTTCAATTTTGTTTGGTCTTTATTTACAGTCTCTTGTTTCCTGCTCATTTTCATTTTGCTTTTTTAATTCTTTTTTTAACAAATTGATCGTATTTTCCCTGTCTGATAATTCTAATCTCTGAAGATTATTTCTATGTTTGTTGTTTCTACTGGTTCTTACTCATGTTGTTTGTTACTCTGTGTTTTGTAATTTTTTAAAAATGAGCTGATTATTTTTTCAAGGAATTTCATCTGTGGGAATTATTTGAGGCTTGTGCTGATTTTTTTTTTCCCCCCCTTCAGGGAGGATTTCTGTTTTTTGTACTAGATGCTGTTGCTTGGAGACATTACCCAAGCAATTAGACAACAGAGATAATATTAAATTCCATTCTCAGCTTGAGTTTGTCACCAGACCAATCTCTTCCATTTACAGTTGAAGAAATTGAGGAAGAGTGCTCTCAGTTCTAGTGGATACACAGTGGCATTCATTCATGCATTAAATAACTACTTACGGAGTACACCATGTAAGAGGCACTGTTCTAGATGCTGGGAATAAAGTAAAATGGCCCTTGATTTGAGAGTTCATAACAGGAAAAGAAGCAGTAACAAGTCAAATCAGTAAACAATACTGCACATAGGGAACATTTTTATGGAGAAAATAATATGGCATGTGTCTATGGTGGGGAGGAGGGGTGAAATTAGGCATAGGGCGGATAGTCAGAAAAGGCCTTTGTGGGAAGATGACCAGCTAGTTAGAGACCAAAATAAGAAAAACGAGCCACACTAAGGGAAAAGGGAAGAGTGTACCACACAGCAGCTGCAAAGATCAGGCAGAGGGGGCTTGAGTCTGAGGAACAGGAAGGAGGCCATGGTGTGTGAGGGGAAGAAGAGTTTGAAGTGAGGTCAGAGAGCTTACACAGAGACAGGAAACCCATGGCAAGGAGTGTGAATCTCATTCTACAAGTAGCATGAAGCTATAGGAGTGTTTTAAGCAGAACTGGGACTAGAAATAAAAATAAAAGTTCTCCAGCAAATGCAGTGCTCTCTTAAATTTAAAATTTCTCAGATATGGAAACTACCCTGACATCATCAGAGTGGAATAGCAGGCATGGGCACAGCCAGCTGCAAAGGTATCTGGGAAAGTCTGTTCTCCTAAGGGCACACTGCCAGTGTGTCATGATAATTCCCCTTTTGGGTGACTATTTTTTTTTTTTTTTTTTTTTTGTAGAGACAGAGTCTCATTGTACAGCCCTGGGTAGAGTGCCATGGTGTCACATGGCTCACAGCAACTTCCAGCTCTTGGGCTTACCTGATTCTCCTGCCTCAGCCTCCCAAGCAGCTGGGACTACAGGCACCCACCACCACACCTGACTATTTTTTGGTTGCAGTTTGGCTGGAGCTGGGTTTGAACCCACCACCCTCAACATATGGGGCCGGCACCCTACTCACTGAGCCACAGATGCCGCCCTGGGTGACTATTTTGTTAATCATTGAGAAACTTTGTTCTATAAAATCATAAACTATTATAAATTAGGTTTCTTGAAATTATATTAGTAAGACTGAGATTCCACTTCCTGATTCTCCACTTCCTGAAGAATCTAAGTCACTTTGATGCTGAGCAGCAGCCTCACTACATGACTCAAGTGAGAGCGCTTCTTTAAGGGTTTCAGTCCTGAACATTCACCACTCAAACGTTATCATTTTTTTAAGAAAACAGAACTTGGATCCACTTTGCTGTACAGGCCTTATATTGACACTGTTATGTGCAGCTCTTTCCCTACTTTTTCTTCCACTTGAAAAATTTTAAAGGTGAATTCATCAGAAGAAATATGTGCAATTCAAGCATATCTAATGCAAATAAACAGTCCAAAACAGTCTGATTTGCTTTTTGTCAAAACCCCATTTAAATGTCACCTAAACTCCACTCTTTCCCCAAATGCGATCACGTAATCTTACCCTTCATTTGGGGTCCCACACTTCCTCTGATGTGTGGGCTCCCCCATTGCACTGGGCCTATGAACCTGACTTTGTAAAGGATAGCATTATTCTTGGTGGTCTTAGGTTTGCTGGGCTAATATAACTTTGAGATTCAACCAGGGTTTGGCCAAGACCTTCACTGCCTGGATTGGGACCTTCAATTTGGTACTGACGCACATCTGAGACCTCCTGAGGCCCCTCTGTTCCCAAGCATGTGGATTTTGCAGTAAATCTGGATTCTGGACTTTTGCCCCGGCATTCTGTTTATTATCTTCTGAGATTTAGGGCTTCTAATGAGACTTTGGTGTTCTCTGGAGTCTTTGGCTTCAAGTACTATCTCTTGCCTTCTCTGCTTGCCCCCCATCTCATTCTATTTGTCAGTGAAAACTTTCCTCATTCTTAGGCCGGGGCAGTGGCTCACACCTGTGTTATCCTAGCACTCTGGGAGGCCGAGGTGGGTGGATTGCCTGAGCTCAGAAGTTGGAGACCAGCCTGAGCAAGAGACCCGGTCTCTAAAAGCAGCCAGGCATTGTGGTAGGTGCCTATAATCTCAGCTACTTGGTAAACTGAGACAAGAAGACCACTTAAACCCAGGAGTTCAAGCTTGCTGTGAGCTGTGATGCCATGGCACTCTACCAAGGGCAGCAAAGTGAGACTCTGTCTCAGGAAAAAAAAAAATAATAATAAGAAAACTTTCCTCAATCTTGTCTGTGTATGAGGAGTTTGCTTCAGGAGAGACCTCCTCATGTGGCACGGCCTCTTCATGCTCCTTAAGTCAGCACGCGGTGGTTTAGCTTTAGGGTTAAACCTTGACACACTCATAACAGTGTTCCTACTTCTGACAGACTGTCAGCCAATTTTTCATGGGTTTGTCAGATAATAAATCTGCACTATCTCCTACCATAACTTTGGTGTTGGCGAACTTTGGGGAACTCTGACATGAAGAAGACAGTTCATTTGAGAGGGACTTTAGAAGAACCAGCAAAAATAAAAACAATCAAAACTGCAGGAGGAAAGTGTTTGTCTTATTTGTCTAGGAGACATCACTTTGTTTAATGTAGAAGACTGCCCATTTTTTATTTCCATACTTCGGGGCTTTTTTTTTTTTTTTTTTAACTGCATGATTATGGTTTACATTCAAACTTTCTCCTCTCTCCTTGAAGAATTAGCCTTTCACAGGGATAATTTCATATTTGTCTAACAGTAGCTCTAGTTCATCTTTTTTTTTTGTTTTGTTTCTCCCTATTGTTTTCTTCCACTTGAAAAATTTTAAAGGTGATTTCATCAGAAAAAGTTCTTTTATACGTGCAATTCAAGAATATCTAGTCCAAATAAACGGTCAAAAATGTCTAGGATAAAAGAAGTCATTACCTCTGGTCATTAAAAATGTGGACAACTGAGTTTAAATAATAGCCTTTGTTTCTATGGTTTTAAGAAACAAGTTTTTTAAGATAAAAGCAGCTTTTAAATATGGGCAGTGCCTGTGGTTCAAAGGAGCAGGGTGTTGGCCCCATATACCAGAGGTAGTGGGTTCAAACCCGGCCCCAGCCAAAAACTGCAAAAATAAATAAATAAATAAATAAATAAATAAATAAATATATATATATATAAAACAATGATTATGAATATAAGGCTTACCAATTATATTTTCTAAAAATATTTATGAAATATTCCTGATAAATGAATTGGGGAAAACTATAGTGAATTAATGTTTAAAGGCAATTATATCAAACGAAGGTTAATAAAATATCCTAGTTTATATAAAACTAAGGTTTAACTTTTTATTATTTAAACTTTCTAAATTTCCCATATTTAATATATAGGTCAAATAAATTGTCATTGAATCCACCAATTTGTGCAAGATTACAAAATATAAAATGGTGTTTAATTAGAAAATCTTATAATACAGGTGTCTTTTAAAGGGATTAGGATCTTATGAAATCATTAGGCTCCTACTTACTATAAGAACTATGTTAACTATAATTGTAATTTTCCAGATCCTTTATTAACTTTCCAAGCCCTTAAATTAGTTCTTGCTTACTTGGCAATTTCTAAGTCATAAATGATGCAAAGTTTTGGTTACTCAGGATAACTTCCATTTAATTTTACTCTTATACATTCCAAATGACTGTGAATTAACAGAATGTGCAAATGCTTTGAATAATATACTGTTAGGTTGTCACCTTGAAACTTACAAAGGTTCTTTCTTTGGCCACAAATGTGGTAAAATTAGAAAAATACACAGATTATTAGCATAATCTTTTTGCAAAGATGACATGCAAATCACAAAGCATTCTACATTTTTATTATATATTTTTGAGCACCATAATAAAGCTTATAACAACGTTTTAGTCACTGATGGACCATAGTGATCCCATAAGATTATAATACTGTGGTTTTGTATTTTTATTGCACCTTTTCTATGTTTAGATATGTTTAGATACACAAGTATTTACTATTGTGTTACAGTTGTCTACGGTATTTAATATTATAACATGCTGTCAGGTTTGGAACCTAGGAACAACAGGTGTGTCCTATACCTTAGGTGTATGGCAGGCTATACCATGTAGATTTGGGTAGGTACATTCTATGATTGTTTGCACTACAAAATTATCTAATGTCACATTTCTCAGAACATATCCCGATTGTGAAGCAATACGTAATTGTACTCAGAAAAGAGGATTTTGAATTTTCCTAACACAAAATAATAAGAAATGTTTGAGGGGATGGATATGTTAATTCCCCTGATTTGATCATTATCCATTGTGTATATATATCAGAATACACATTGTACCCCATTATTTGTACAATTATGTATCAATTAAAAATTTGTAAAGGTAATCTAAAACGTGTATTCATAAAAACTTAGCTAGAAATTTCTTGATTTTTTTTTTCCTTTGGTTTTATCTTTGGAGAAAGCAATAATTGATTACATTGGTTAAAAGTAGTGATTAATAAAAATAATTAGGAATATGCTTGGTATAATAATTATAGAAAAACATGAAGGAATACACATACAAGATAATGAATATAAACCTTTACTTAAGAAAACTACTGGTTTATTCAAATAGTAATTTCAATGTAGTAGCTTACTGTTTTATTTAATACACTGATAAGATTATATTAAATTAATATAAAATTAAAAATTAAAGTAAATTTTAATTTTATTATCCATCTACATAATTATGTATTTTTAAACAAATGCATATAAAGGCACATGAAGATTAAATTTTTCGAAGTATTTAGGCCAGGTGCAGTGGCTCACGCCTGTAATCCAGGACTTTGGAAGGCTGAGGTGGGAGGATCCTTTGAGGCCTCGAGTTTCAAACCAGCCAAGGCAACATAATGAGACACCATCTCTACCAAAAACCATACAATGTTAATGTCTCGAAGTGAAAAAGTTTATTTAAGGATGTATATTTAATGTTAATAAATGTATTTATAAAACCCGTTTCGAAATCCTTCATTGCAAATTACTACATGGATGATATATAAAAAGTAAATCTGAAATTCATCCCTGAGTCTCTGATTTTTTTTTTCTTGTATCTTTAATTTACTTTGATCCCTATTTATTTTTATTTATTTATTTTTTTCTTTTTTATTTTTTGTAGAGACAGAGTCTCACTTTACCGCCCTCGGTAGAGTGCCATGAAGTCACAGGACTCACAGCAACCTCCAGCTCTTGGGCTTACGCTGATTCACTTGCCTCAGCCTCCCGAGCAGCTGGGACTACAGGCGCCCGCCACAACGCCCCGCTATTTTTTTGTTGCAGTTTGGCTGGGGCTGGGTTTGAACCCGCCACCCTCGGTATATGGGGCCTGAGCCCTACTCACTGAGCCACAGGCGCCACCCTGATCCCTATTTCTTTGATCTCATTCATTCATTCAACAAATATTTATTGAACACTTAGTACATGTAATCACATGCAATGAACAAACAAAATCACTGTCCTTATGAAACTTAAATTTTCACTGAGAGTTAAATGATAAACAGATACCCATTTAAAGTGTCTAGATAGATCTAAGAAATGCTCTGAAACAGGGTAAGAAGTTAGAAAGTGGGGGAGGGCCTTGCTGTTTTAGAAGGGTTGAAGGCAAGAAAGTGAGGGAGAGAGCAGTGCTGTATCTGGGGAAGAGCAGAGACTCGAATCCAGGTCAGACAGGACACGTGGCGCCCCAGACAGCTCGGTGCAGCTGGGGCAGGCGCAGATTGGCGGTGTTAAGGCGGTGCCAACGGGCGGAGGAACCAGCGGGCTGGAGGGTAGGCAGGGGGTCTCCGCAAGAGGCTCCAGTAGCCGGAGGGGCCAGACAACTGCTGGGGAGACACTAGCACCTTAGGTTTCCCTCCCCTTGCACTTAACGGCTAAACGGGGAACCCCCATTTCCTAGGCCTGGTCAATTTCGTTATGTTTCCTAGGCCTGGGAATGAAAGGGATCGTAGACATTCATTCGCGATCCAGACACGTCCCAGACACGCTAAATGTAACTACTGATGGCCCCATGCGACCTTATATACCCCTAGACAAAGAGCTGGAGACAGAGAGAGCGCTTTTCTCTCCTGACTGGGGAGACAGAGCGCTTTTCTCTCCTGACTGGGGTTTTCTCTCCCTGCTGGGAGCTTTGGTGTTTTTGTATTCTTTTGTGTAAATAAATCCTGTCTTACCACTGATCTGTGGATTCATTCTTCGAATCAATCACGGAGACCAAGAACCTACTGAAGACTAAATTCCGGTATCACAGGGATGGGGAACGTTTTCACCATTGGAAGGTTGTGTTAATTTAGCTGTAATCAAATACGACCACATTCAAAAAACTTCAATTAGATATCCTTAAAAACGTACATTTATTTTATAAATACCTAATCACTTAATAATTTCAAATAATGAAAACTATGTATTAATTTTAAAGTTGACTAAACTTTTGATGACTTTGTTGTGTTTTTTTGTTGTTGTTGTTGAAAAGCATTTGGGTATTTGGTCGCAGCATGGAGGCCTGTAGCTCGTTGATCCTCTAGCTGGGTATCAGTCATTTGTGACAGTAAGGGTGACTTGCTTTGGGTAGGAGAAGGTAGATGCCAAGCAATACAGGGGTGAAAATAAGAAAGCATTCTTTGGGCATGTTGCCAAAGGCGTGGTATTCTATTGCATTTTGCCAGATTTCAGCTGGATTTTTCTTAGCATTAAATAATGACTTTAAAATGTCTTCATCTACTGACTCACAAGGGCAGAAGCAGTGAAATTGGTTAAGAGGCTGTTACAATAATTCTGTCAGAAATAGCAGTGTTGAGAGGTGGGGAGAAGTAGAAGGTTCTGGATATTATTTTTGAAGGCAGTGCCTATAGGATATACTGACAAATCAGAGAGGGGTGTCAAAGTGACTAACATGTTTGGCTAGAGTCACTTGAAGGATGGAGTTTCCATTTGTAAGACGGAAAGCTGAAGGAAAAGGTTTTCCAGGAAAAGATCAGAAGCTCAGTTTGTGACATCTTAAGTTGGAGATGCCTCTAAGATAATCACGTGGGGTCGTCAAGGCTACAGTGTCTTACCTGCACTGGACCTAAAATGTCTGACATTGAACAATAAAATATTTTGAAATGAGAAAAAGTACAGAAATTGTATTTTTGACTTGATAACCTTTTTAAAAAAGAAAAGAAAAAATACTTGCAATTGATAAGTTTTGTTTTTGTTTTTGTTTGTTTTTTGAAACAGAGTCTCACTCTCTGGCTCTGGGTAGAGTGCCGTGGAGTCATAGCTATCAGCAACCTCAAACTCTTGGGCTCAGGGGATCCTCTTGCCTCAGCCTTAGTAGGTGGGACTGCAGGCACCCACCACAAAGCTATTTTTAGAGATGGGGTCTCGCTCTTGCACAGGCTAGTCTCCAACTCATGAGCTCAGGAATCCAGAGTGCTAGGATTACAGGCGTCAGCCACTGCGCCAGGCCATAACTGGCGGTTAATTCACTATTACTTTTCCACCTTCCCTTTCAGGCAATGAACTCCCTTCCGCACAAGGCTTTGCCCCCTCCCGGGCAGCAATCAGCTCCGGAAGCCGATTGCACTTTCTCTTCCGCGCCGGCAGGGGGCGCGCGGGAAACGGAGGCGCAGTTGGCGCCTCGGCCGGGAGTTCCTCTCCTTTCCCCCACCCTCGCTTCTCCCTGGTGTCCTTTGCTCCAGGGCGCTCTTCCGGCGCGGGCTGTAACGTGACCTGCCGCGGTTCTCGCTGCAGTACCGGCGGCAGCAAAGACCGGGAGCCGCGGGAATTTCAGGCCAGTCTGCGCTTGCCATGAGGCTGCTGGGAACCGCCGCCGCCGCGGCTGTGGGGCGCGGGCCGCTGCCTCGAGTCCCTGCCGCCCTCGGCTGGCAGGGGAAGCAGGTACTTCTGCCGGCGAGGCCGGATCAGGGACTGTTCCCGGGACCTTGCGGGCCTTTTAGGGCCGTGGAGGCAGTGACATTCCTTTCTTCCCGGAGACCTCCTCGCTGACAGCTCGGAATACGAGTGATCGTGCCCCGGTGCTGCAAAGCCTCTTGGTAGCTGCACTTAAGCTGGTTCCTCGTGAGCATCTTCTCGGTGCCCAAAGGGCTGGACGGGGCCCCGAGTTACGGCTAAGCCTCTTATTGATGGTACCTGAAAGAGGAGCTATATTGGGTGAAGGTCAGACAGCTGAAAAAGTTGTGTGCCCGGGACTCAAACCTCAAACTTCTGACCCTGTCCAGTACTCTTTTCACTACAGGATGTCGTTAGCCCGACTGTCCCCTTTCTCAGCCGGCTCTCCGTTACTTGATTTGGCTCTCATCTCCCCGACCCCTTTCATAGGTCTTGTTTCTCATCAGGGTATAGAAGTTTGTGAGTAAAAGCCTCTGGGGCAGGTTTGTGGTGGTGCTGGCAGCGACCGTAGTTTAGGGCGGATGTTGAGCCTTTTCTGTCATGCAAATCTCGTTTGTTTTTGGATGTGTAGTCCTATACAGAGGGATTTATATCGTCTTTTGGTTTCATAAAATACAAGATTTCTCCCCCAACCTCCAGTAAAGTTAAAAAAAGATACTTCATGAACTGTTTTTGTTTAGAGGGAATTAGACATCTGGGTCTCTCTTGGAGCTGTTGACGCCACTGTATAGAGCGTGCAAGTTCTGAAATGTCTTTGTTAGCTACAATAAAGGGGGGGGGGAAATTAAAGTAAAATTTAAGCTAAAACTTGCATTTTCTATTAAAGTAGTTTTGGGGGGTTCTTTCTGCATTTGTTAGCCCTGGTGCATATTTTCAAGCATGTAATATTTGGCAAAGGGGTTTGTCTCATTTTAATTACATTTAATTAACTAATTCATTTTAAAGAGCATGTCTTTTCTGCCTTCTTTTATAGTCCCTCCTTTGGTTGCAGGTTTAGACATTTTCCCATCTTCCTTCCCAGGCTATGTCATGTTCACTGAGATTCCTTGAAGGAAAGATGTGCACCATACCCATTTTTTCTGTTATCTCTTATAAAAAGTGCAATGAATTGAGCTGTCCTGTTTTTTTTTTTCAGGTTAATTGGAAGTCCTGGCGATGGTGTTCCTCAGGTGTAGTTCCTAATGAAAAAATACGCAATATTGGAATCTCAGCTCACATCGATTCTGGGAAAACCACATTGACAGAACGAGTCCTTTACTACACTGGCAGAATTGCAAAAATGCATGAGGTATGTGGTTCATGCTTAATGGTAGATTAAATAGAACTTGATTTCGTACAAACTTTACAGAACCTGTAAGGTTAGAATAGTGGATCTTTAACCAAATCACATGCACAAAGGGAATAGCTCAAGTTGGCTTGAAATATTCAGAGTAATGTATCTGGAGACCATTACTGTGACTATCATGAGCAGAATGTTAGATCAGGGTGGTGCCTGTGGTGGCGCAAGGAGTAGGGTGCCTGCCCCATATACCGGAGGTGGTGGGTTCAAACCTGGCCCCTGCCAAAAACTGCAAAAAAAAAAAAAAAAAAAAAATTGTTAAATCAATGTGATGTATACTAAGGAATAATTTGTAATGAAGGGGAGAAATGTTTATGATTTTTTTTTTTTCTTGAGGCAGAGTCTCACTTTGTCACCCTGGTTAGAGTGCATGGCATCATAGCTCACAGCAACCTCTAACTCTTGGGCTTGAGCAGTCCTCTCACTTAAGCCTCCCCAGTAGCTGGGACTATAGGCATGAGCTGCTATACCCAGCTAATTTTTCTATTTTTAGTAGGGATGGGGTGGCTTAAAATGATACATAGTATAAGCATGATTTCAGAAATACATATATGGGAATAATATTATTTTAAAAAGTCTTGAAACTTTCCTGAAGATATTACTATATCATTGAGTAACTTGACTCTCTGATTTAAAATATTTCTTCATATAAAAGTTATCTTGTTAAGTGACATACTTCAAAAGCTGAGTCCTTATCTAGGCATCAGATCCATGTGCAGCAGAACTGGGAAAGTTCTGTTCTCTGAATGTCTGCTCTGGGATTAATGCAAGACTGGAGGGCAGAACAGCATAAAGGGTGTGAGGGTGGTTCTGCAAGCAGAGATTGTTCTACCTTAGCAGAAGATAGCTGAGGACAGTGGAAGGGGAAAATCAGTTTAGTATACCTAGCCTACAGAGCATATGGCTTAGCCTAGCTTACTTAAACGTCTCAGAGCACTAACATTAGCTTATAGTTGCATCCAGCAAAAAGCCTATTTTATAATAAAGTTGTTGACTATCTCATGTAATTTATTGAATACTCTATTGAATGTGAAAACAGAATGGTTGATGGATACTTGAATTATGATTTCTACTGAACGCATACTCTGCTTTTGTCCTGTCATAAAGTTTAAAAACCATTGAGTTGAGACACCTTGAGTCAGGGCCCATGTGTGATCATTCATCTCCTTTATGAGGTGATGTGGTTTGACAGTTGGGCTGTTTGAAAATTGTGTAAATTAACTAGCTGTGTTCTGGTTCCATTCCGTAAAGGCTTCTTTTCTTCCTGGAGTCAGGGACAGAGGAATCTGAATTGCTATGCTTGTGTTTAGGTGAAAGGTAAAGATGGAGTTGGTGCTGTTATGGATTCCATGGAACTAGAAAGACAAAGAGGAATCACGATCCAGTCTGCAGCCACTTATACCCTGTGGAAAGACGTCAATATCAACATCATAGATACTCCTGGTGAGTTGCAGTCTTGATTTTATTACGGCTTTTTGGGAAAAATACATTTAGTTCTTTCTTTTATATGATCCAGTTAATTTTTAAGTATCAAATACTCAAAAGTGTAACACCAAATTCCTTCTAGAGAAGATTGACTTCGAATCTCAAGCATTTTATTCTTACATGGTTTCCTTTAGAAATAGTGCCGATAAGTTGTGAGTAGGAAGTTCTTATCTTTTGCATTTTTCAGATGATTCCAAAGGTACCTATGCCTTAGCATCTTCATGAAATGATCGTGTTGGGCCCTGGGCCTTATGGCAAGAGAATGTATTGGTGAGGTCAGGAATCTGCACTCTAATCAGAGGACTTCTGTAATGAGCAGAGAGATGAAAACTTTTAATAGCGCGAATGATAAAAACTGAGACTGCTCTCTAAGCCCCTCCCCCCCATGCTTCTTTGTCTCACGTAGGACATGTGGACTTCACAATAGAAGTCGAAAGGGCCCTAAGAGTGCTAGATGGTGCCGTCCTCGTTCTCTGTGCCGTGGGAGGGGTGCAGTGCCAGACCATGACAGTGAATCGTCAGATGAGGCGCTACGGTGTTCCGTTTCTAACTTTCATGAACAAACTGGACCGAATGGGCTCCAACCCAACCAGAGCCCTGAAGCAAATGAGGTACTGAGCTTTAGAAAGAAGAAAGAAGTGTGGTGATCTGGGCAGCAAACCTTATGTCCAAAAGGACAATCATTTAGTATCATTAAACTTTATCTTAACATTTTTTCTTTCTTAAAATTTGTTTATGTGATGAAGTAAATACTTGGAATACTAGCGGTTTGGTTCGTGGTGTGGTCTCATCAACTACCTTCTGTAAGATGGGGACAAATAACTTAAAGAGAGGTTGAAGATAAATTCAGAATTTATACTGTTTTGATATAATTAGAAAATTCATAACCTAGAGTAGATTCTAATAATAATTTGACTTTATTTATACAAACCTAAAGGATCATCTTTAGTTTTCACATTTATCTGAAGGATTTTATTTCATGCTATAGAGATGAAATGGTAGCCTATTTGCTAGGATGAGAGTAACACTTCCTTTCTGTACCAGCTAGAACCCTGTGTCGTTTATAGTATTTTGCACAATGCTGTATACTGCACATAGCCTGTTAAAAAAGTGAGCATTTCACATTTTATCTTCTGTAGATGTGCAACTGTATACATAGAGTTTATGGTCAAGTTTCACGTGACAGAGCTGATAGGTACAGGTGGCCAAGTTTGGGGTAGTGAATAGGCTAAGAGTGATGTGTCTCATGACGAAAAATATTACAGAAGTGATGTATTTGAGGATGTAAAAGTAAAATTTTTCTTTTTTGAGCATTTGTGTTATTTTCTTGGAAAAACTAAGCATTTTAACTTTTTGTCCTTATTACTTATGATTGGCAATTGGTGGACTTGTTTCACCAAGTCTTTTCCTGAATTACAAGAACATTTTCTTTTAGCATCTGTATTTATTTATTTTAAAATTTTTAATTTTTATTTATTTATATATTTTTTGTGGAGATGGGGTCTCGCTTTGTTGCTCAGTCTGGTCTCAAACTCCTGGGCTCAAGCGATGCTCCTACCTTGGCCTCCCAGAACTCTGGGATTACAGAAGTGAGCCAGCCCCCCTGACCTCTTTTAGCATTGGTTTGGTTACTTTGGTTCTTTCTTTTCTTGACTCCTATTTATTTGTTTTCTCATTTGTAACTGCCGTTGAATAGGTTTTGGAACTTCTGGATCTGGCCTCCATATTTTAACCTTTCTATCATAGTTTTCAGACCTTCTGTCTCCTGATTTTGCACTGGGTTATGAGGGAATCCTGGGGGTTAATCTTCCCGCTTGCTAAGTTGATATTCATTTGTGTCCCTTCTGTTATTTAGCCTGTCTTTTAAAGATAGTTGTCAGCAATTATGTAGTTAATTTTCATAATGTTCTCTTTTATTGGAACATCTTTATTAATAGAAGTAATTACTTTTCAAATCTTTAAATTTTATTTTCTTTCTTTTAATAACTCTTTTTGGAGGTTAGTACTATTTGCTGTGTTAACACTTCTCTTTCAAGCTATGTTTTCTTCAAATATTTGGTGCTTTGTGCATCTCTATCCATAGTTACAGCTAGGGGTCTAGATACAAACAGTCGTAACTAGAACATATTTCTTCTCCAGTGAGAATTTCTGTCACTGAGTACGGTTTCTGTTCAGTGTTTGAGCCTGGTTGGGGATTCAGGCTAAAGACGAGTGTCCGATGATAGTACCCACTATGAGAGTTTTGCTGCCAGAACTCCCTCTTCAGGTCGCTGTGCTCAGCTTTGCTGGTGTCAGTCGATGTGAGAATGAGAGTGGCTTGGCTTGCCTTCTGTTCTTTACTGTCCTGGCCAGGCACCCGTCTCCCGTTCTTTCCCCTTCTCTTTCTGATCCCGTGTATTCTGGGGATCTGATGGGACAGCACTTACTGTGGAATTCTTTTTGTGGACTAAATGGGGCTGTGGCTTCCTGAGCTCCTTGTGTTTAGCTTATTGGTTTCCAACAGCTTTATATCTTCTGGTCTGACCTAGTGATAATACTTTTCTCAGTTCTACATCAGCCACTGACTTACTTTTACATTTGTTTTGTCATTTCAAAGGAATTGGAGAGAAGAAAAGAGGTAAACAAATGTATTTTTATTTTTCAGATCTAAACTGAACCATAATGCAGCATTTGTACAGATACCCATTGGGTTGGAGGGTAATTTCAAAGGTGTTATTGATCTTATTGAGGAACGAGCCATCTATTTTGATGGGGAATTTGGGTAAGTGTTAAATATAAACTACTAAAATTTTATATTTTAAACAGCATCAAAGAGAAGCAAAGGATAGGTTCATTAAACTTAGAATATCTTTTTGAAATATGTCTGGAAGACTATATTCTCTAAATAATTTTTGTTTTAATGCCTTTAATCCTAGTTGCTCCTCGTTTTGCTTGTTATTAATTTTCAGAAAGGGTATGTTACTTTTTTGGTTAATAAGTCATGGCATGCCTTGCCTGGTAGAAGAAGGCCTCCCGTTTGGGCTGTTGGTATATTATGTCTTTCTCTGCTTGTTCATTTATTTGTTCATCTCATTCACTCTGCCGATACTTGTAGAGAGGTTGCGAGGTCTTGGGTTTTGTGATAAAAACTGGAAAGAAAATCGAGACCATAAATATTTGCTCAACCTACTTCATAGATAAAAAGATTAATCTGTAAAAACATTTAAAATTGTACAGATGTGGTTTGGGAACTGCAAGAAGCAAATTGGTAACTTTTTGACACACTGTATGGTCAGTCACCGTCTCAGTGACCTTTGCATACAGAGTTCTGTGATTGCCCCGTGGTTGTCAGACCTTAGATTTCATAAAAGTCTCCTGGAAGCTTGTTAAAACACGTATTCCTGGGTACACCTCTGGAGATTCTGATTCAGTTGATCTGGGGCAGAGCCTTCAGTATGCATTTTGGGTAAGGTCCTAGGTTACGCTGATGTGGGTCTGCAGACCACACTTTGACTGACCCTGATGTAGACAGTGTGGGGAGTCAGAGATGACCCTTGTTCTGAGGAGTAACCTCTGTCACCTGGCGGTCTCTCTACAGTCACTTCCTGAGGGGTTTCCTTCCTCAGGAGATGGCTGCTGGGTGAATGGCATTGTGATCCATGAGCTGTAGAATTGATCTTCACGAGCCATTTTGTAGACAGGAAAAGGATGGAGGCCGTCCAGTGGATAATGGGTTTTTCTCACTTTTTGTGTGATAACTGAATAATGACAGCGGAGCTTAGCTGCCACTTCTTAGAATGTAAGGCCCAAGAGGGCATGGTTGCTTTTTGCTTTATTTTCTGCTCTCTCCTAGAGCTACCCCTAGAACTTCCTGGTATATAATAGGGACTAAAAAAATATTTGTAAATGAATAACTAAATTCACTTTCCCGGAATTGCTGAAGCCTATATTTCTGTTATCTAAACCAGGGGCTCTTAAACATTGTAGCACTGTGTGCACACCCCTCCCACAGCCCTGGACCACTGGGTGTGTGTGTGGAAAGGACTCAGCAGATGATTCTGATATGGAGGCTCAGAACCAGGGACTTGCCAGGAAGGATGAAATCTGAAGGCTGTGCAGGGCATTGCTTAGAAAATGAAGAGGTTTTTCCACTCTCTGGAAGTGACTTTTGTCTTTTTTTTTATTTAGGGGTATATTTTTTGAAAAGTTTATTATTTTTTGACATTAACTTCCATTTTTAAGGAAATATAGTAGAACCTCTATAAGTTGACCACCCAAGGAACTGTAACAAACTGGTCAACATAAGGAACTTCCATGGAGTACATGTGATCTGCCTGGTCTGTGGAAATTAGGACAACCTAAGCAGGTGGTCAACTGTGGAGTTTCTACTGTGAAAAACTTTTAGACTGGATTTTAAAAATATCGAATATGTCCATTTCTCATTGGTGTCTGTTTCATTTGTGACTCTTACCTGTTTAACCCCTACAGGAATGGAGACCTGGTGTTAGGGTTGAAAGGACTGTCAGGTTTAGTTACTTTAAAAAAAAATTACACATTGGTGTACTCTTTGTTAAAAATTGTACGATTAGGTTTGTTATTAATGGAAGGGAATAGAGTAAGATGTCTAATCCTGCTTATTAGAGTTTGTGGTGGTATGATTAATAAGTTTATAGGTAATAGAAGTTTTAAGAGCTCAGATAAGCCTCAGACAGCTTGGCTTTGGATCTTAGTGTTCTGTTCATTGGGAGTACAGCCTTAGACAGGTTACTTTGCCTATTTAAGTTACTATCCTGATCTGAAAATGCAGGTAATAGAAGCCATTTCGTATGATGTAAAGATTAACTATCTTGACAAATGCAGTAGAACCTCTGTAAGTTGACCTGACCACCGAGGGACTGTAACGAACTTGTCAGCATACGAAGGTGGTCGTCATATGTGTAATGAAACAGGCCCGCTGTGCTGATCTGTGCGCGTGGTGCATGTCCAGTCTATGCAGTTAGGTTGATGTGGGGATGTGATCTGCAGTGGAGGTCCCACTGTATTTAGTTCAGTGCTTGCTGTGTTGTGAGTAGCCAGTAAATGGATGCTCTTACTACTTCGTATGCTTGCCAGTCTTCAAATGCAGCATAACCTTGAACTCCTGGGCTCCAGGAGTTGTCCGACCTCAGCCTTTCAAGTAGCTGGGATTATAGGCAAATGCTACCCCACCTGACTAATATTTTTAAAATATCTTTTATTTTTGTAGAGGCAAGGTCTTGCTGTGTTGACCAGGCTAGTCTCAAAGTATTAGACTCAATTTTTCCTCTCACCTCAGCCTCCCAAAGTGCTGAATTACAGACTTGAGCTATGGGGCCTGGCCTGCATTTTGTAGATATATGTTAGTCTTGTTTGCCATTTGAATGTAAATATATCAGCTCTTTATAAAAATATATATAATTCAGCCATTAGTCATATCTTTTTCATTGGTGCTTTATAGATATAAGTTATTAGGTTGTTTCAAAAGTTTTGTCTGTCTTAATGTCATGTGTTTTTGTAGCTCCATATCTCAATAAATATTTATTCTACTGTGTCATGGTATATACTGATCGATGGAGAATTTTGTACTCTATACACTGATGCTGTTCATTTTTTTCTACTTTTAATTTTTTTATTCTTTTCAGCCTATTACTATATGATGTCATTAAGCGATTTTCGGTCAATTTTTCTCTACGAATTCAAATTGAACCAAAATGCTGCCGAAACAGCCCGAAAAATTAACCAGGCATTTTGCAATGATAGCGTTAATGAACGCACTGTTCGACGTTGGTTTGCGAAATTTCGTTCCGAAAATTTTATCCTCAAAGATGAGCCCCGAAGTGGTCGATCCAGGACGAGGATTTGAGGACCCTGGTGGAGACTGACCCATCACAAATGGTGCATGGGATGGCGGAAGAACTGGGTGTCAGCTCCCATGCAGTTTTTGATGGTTTAAAACGTTGGAAAGGTCAAAAAGCTCGAAAAGTGGGTGCCCCACGATTTAAACGATCGGCAGAAATTGTCACGTTTCGAGGTTTGTTCTTCATTGCTTTTGTGCAACCAAAACGATCCTTTTTTGAATCAGATCATCACATGTGATG
>CAUYPK010067538.1:0-19876 GCA_963574355.1 Loris lydekkerianus | reverse complement strand
GTATATGTACACCATGGAATATTATGCAGCCTTAAAGAAAGATGGAGACTTTACCTCTTTCATGTTTACATGGATGGAGCTGAAACATATTCTTCTTAGTAAAGTATCTCAAGAATGGAAGAAAAAGTATCCAATGTACTCCACCCTACTATGAAACTAATTTATGGCTTTCACATGAAAGCTATAACCCAGTTATAACCTAAAAATAGGGGGAAGGGGGAAAGGGAGAGTATGGAGGGGAGAGGGGGGTGGAGGGAGAGTGATTGGTGGGATTACACCTGTGGTGAATCTTATGAGGGTATATGTGAAACTTAGTAAATGTAGAATGTAAATATCTTAACACAATAACTAAGAAAATGCCAGGAAGGCTATGTTAACCAGTGTGATGAAAATGTGTCAAATGTTCTATAAAACCAGTGTATGGTGCCCCATGATTGCATTAATATACACAGTTATGATTTAATACTGAAATAATAATAATAATAATAATAATATAAGAATCTAGGGTGTAAAAGGGTTAGAGCTACATAAAATCTAAAGTATTGACTAATACACATTTCAGAAACACAATTTCCCTTTGAGTGTATAATATTTCTACTTGACATCAAATAAAGCGGTAAAATTTCAAATCGAGATTCATGGTTAAAAAAAAAAATGAAGTGTAAGTTCCCTACTAATATTTTTCTCCATTTATACAATTGAGATAGAGTTTCATTTTGTTGCTCTCAGTAGCTTGCCCTGGGATCATAGCTCCCTGCAACCTTCCATTGTTGTTATCAAGCGAACCTATTCTTTCAGCTGGGAATGCAGTGACCTGCATAACATCTGGCCATTTTTTTATTCTTCAGAGATTGAGATCTCACTAGTGCTCAGGCTGGTCTCCAAATCAGAAGCTCAAACAATTCAACTGAATCTGCCTTCCAAAGTGCCAAGATGACAGACGTGATGCCTCATCACTAGCCACAAACTGTAGTTTGAAAAATCTTTCAACTTCAAGGTCTGGAATGGTGGCTCCCACCTGTAATCCTGACACTGTGTGAGGAACAAATGGGTGATACAAATTAAGTGGGCAATGTGGTGGTCTCATGGACTCCCAGATGCTCAGGGGAATGAGGAAATAAGATCTGCTGAGCCTAGGAATTTGAGATTGTGGTTAGTTATGATGACATCACAGCACTCTATCCAGGAAAAAGGAGTCATACTCTGTGTCAAGGGGAAAAAAAAAATCACAATTTCAGTAGGATGGCAAAATGTGCCTTCCATGAGAGACAGTCAACCCTATCTCCACACTCACATACAGGTTCCAATTTGTGGTAACCTGTATGTGAGTGTGGAGATAGGGTTGACTGTCTCTCATGTACTCTCACTATCTGGGTACTTATGCTGCAAGCTTTTGGAACAACTCACGTTTTGGAAAACATCATCAATTTGCTTCAGTAAAGTTAGCAATTCATTTTTTTGTAAGCGTACAATTTTGTGTTTGTTAGTATAGTCCCAGAACTGTACAGCTATCACCACAATCTAATTGTAGGACTTTGTCTTCTCCCATACACAAAGAATGTCAATACCTACTAGCATTCACTTTCATCTTCCCCAACACCCTCCAACACCTTTTCCCTACTCATGGCAGACAGTTTGTTTTCTCTTGATGTTTTCTTTGGGGTTCATTCTTCCTCTATGTGATCTTTTGGAAGTGGCCTTGTTCCCTTATAATATTTATTTTAAGGTACATTCTTATTGTCACATAAATGTGCACTTCATTTCTTTTGATTGTTGAAAACTATTTTATCGTGTGAATATAGCACTTTATATGTATCCAATCATTTGTAAATTTTCCTAGTACTCCTGAAGATGTACCCTTCTAATCTGAGAATTATAAACTGTATCTCAAAAATACCCAGACACACACCGATGCAAAAGAAACCAAAAAAACAATCAACAGTTTTGCCATCTCAAAAGACTAGAATTATTTTCTTAATTCAAGCAAAGTAGACATGTTTAATAACTGTGAAGCTGTGACCAAACAGGCTGTAGCAAGGAATAATAAATTGGTAAGCTTCTGTCAAATAGATGTTTTGGGGGTAGATGTGAAACGGGTCCTGAAATAGTGCCCCATGGGCTGTGCATTTTGCTCAGTGGTTAGGGCATTGGGCCAATATCGCAAGTGTGGTGAGTTCAAACTCAGCCACAGCCAAGCTGAAACAAAATATAGCCAGATGTTGTGGTGGCTTCCTGTAGTTCTGAATATTTGGTAGGTTGAGGCAAAAGAATCCCCATTCCCCAAAAGTTGCAGATTGCTGTTAGCTGTGTTATGCCACAGCACTCTACTGAGGGTGAAAAAGTGAAATTCTGTTTCAATAAAAAAAAAAAAAACTATAAACAAATACCATCCTACTTTAGTGATTCCATGAAGTTTTGTCAGCTGCGATGTAGTTTGAGTCACACTTTTGTACAAAATCTCAACTGTTGTGTAAGCCTTGTGCTGGGACTTTCAACTGTTAATAGACTCAGTAAGGCACAAATAGGAGATCACTTCTCTGTCTGTGGATGGAGGGCTAATAACTTTCCTGATTAAAACACTTGAGGTACACAAGATGAAGTGAGGAGAAAATGCTACTTAGTATATTTCACCTGAAGCCTGGATCCTAGGTTATTACAGGATGAAGTCACTACATGGTCACTGTGAATGACATCAGAATGGGTGTTTCCCTGGGTTACTATCTTTCAGCTTAACCTTATTCCTGCTAAGCATGTGAAGTGGCTGCCCATGTTTGTCATTGGGTTCAAACTATTACAAAAGAGTGGGGTTCTTTTCTTCACACTATGTTCCTGCTTCCTAAAGTTTGTTTGTATGTGTGGCCAAGGAAGTACAATAATTCTTCCTTTCCATTTCAAGTCATGAATGTGTAAGCAAGTGGAAGAGTGTGGTTTATAACTAGTGCTGCCCTGAGATGTTATAGACCAAGAACCAGACCCCCAAATTGGACAGTTATTTCACAGACCTGAAAGGTATGTCACACAATTCTTGCTTGTACTTTTCATGGTGTTTCACTTCTTTCTCCAGAATAGGCTTATTTGGGATAGTTGGTGTCTCACTGAAGGTGCTCTCTCAAAATCTGGTTAGAAAATGTGTCCAGTAGTGTAATCCATACCTGCAATTATTTATGAGGATCATGAGAAATATCAGCCCATCTGGAAAGTTCCAATGTTCCTGGTGTCTGTGCCAGGTGTCTTCACACATTTTTCTTCATGGCCACAAGGAAGTAGAAGATATTTTTGAGGACACACATTGAATACACAAACAATAATGAAACCTGAATAGCAAAAAATAGATCCTGTATACATGTGGTGGTATCTGCTACCATGGATATTCAAGAGTCCTGATGTAATCCTTGTGTAACTCAGTAGCCTGAGGATTAAACAGTCTTAAAAACCTTTGATGAGGTCATTTCATAATTAGAGATCAATGACCTTTTCCACACATGAATACAATATTTAGATGCTCTGGGAGCCCATGGTTGGCCAGTCCTCTGAGCTCAGGTGTTGGAAATAAGGTTGAGCAACAGCAAGACACCCACAGCCCATATTTCTCACCCAGTTTCTCAGTTTCTACTGAAATATGAAAGGTAGTCAAGTATTGTGTTCCTTGCCTTTAGTTTCAGATACTTCAGAGAACATGTTGCAGCTCCATCCATGTAAACATGAAAGGGGTAAAGTCTCAATCATTTTAATGCTGCATCATATTCCATGGTGTACATATACCACAATTTTTTAATCCATTTGTGGGTTCATGAGCACTTCCAGGACTTAGCAACTATGAATTGGGCTTCAATAAACATTCTGGTGCAAATATCTTTGTTATAACATGACTTTTTGTCCTGTGGTGGATATATACCTAATAGAGGAATTGAATGATGAAATGCCAGGTCTATTTTTAGAATCTGAGGTGATCTGGAAACGTCTTTCCAAAAGGAACATATTAGTTTTGCATTCCCTCCCACAGTGCAGAAGTGTTCCCTTTTTCCCATACCCATGCCAATATCTATGATTTTGGAATTTTGTGATGTGGACTAATTTTACTGAAGGTAGATGATATCTCAAAGTGGTTTTGATTTGAATTTATTATATGATTAATGATGAAAGGCATTTTTTTCATGTGTCTGTATGCCATCCACATGTCTTCAGAGAAATTTCTCTTCAAGTCCCTTGCCCACCAAGAGATGGGATCCCCTGTTTTTTACTTGGTAATAAGTTTGAGTTCTCCGTTGATTCTGGTTATTAAACCTTTGTCTGGGACATAACCTGCAAATATCTTCTCCCATTCTGATGGTTGTCTGTTCAGTTTACTTACTGTGTTATGGACTATGAAGAAGCTTTTTAGTTTGATCAGATCCCATTAATGTATTTTTGGTGTTGCTTCAATTGCCCAGGGAGTCCTTCTTGTAAAGTAGTCTCTTAGCCCGATTTCACGTGTTTTTCCTGCACATGCTTCTAGCATTTTTACATTTTCATGTTTTAAGTTTAAATCTATAATCCAGTGATAGTGTATCTAAACTAATAGTGAAAGTGTGGGACCAGTTTTAGTCTCCTACAGGTCACCAGCCAGGTCACCCAGCACCATTTGTTAAATAAGGAGTTTTTCCCCGATAAAATGTTTTTAATTGGCTTATCGAAGATCAAATGATGGTAAGTAGCTCGGTTCATCTCTTGGCTTCTCTATTCTGTTCCATACATCTAGCTCTCTGTTTTTGTGCCAGTACCATACTGTTTTGATCACTATCAATTTATAGTATAGTCTGAGGTCTGGTAGCCTGATTACTCCTGATTTGTTTTTATTTTTGAGTAATATCTTAGCTGTTCATAGTTTTTTGTTATTTCATATAAAATAAAGGATTTTTTTTTTTTTTTTGAGATCTTCAAAGTTTAACAGTGGTGCTATAGTAGGGATTGAATTAAAATTGCATATTTCTTTGGGTAGTATGAACATTTTAACAATGTTGATTCTTCCAAGCCATGAGCATGGTATGTTTTTCCATTTCTTAATGTCTTCAGCTATTTCTTTTCTTAGTGTTCCATAGTTTTCTTTACATAGATCTTTTATGTTTTTTGTTAGTTAAACTCTCAAATATTTAATCATCTATGGCATTACTGTAAAAAAAATAGAGACCTTGACTGGTTTTTCAGCTTGACTATTGTTGGTATATATAAAGATTACAGATTTTCGATTATTGATTTTGTAATCTGAGACTCTGCTGTATGCCTTGATCACTTATAGTTTTGTAATTGAATCCCTGGTGTTTTCCAGATATGCAATCATATCATCTGCAAAGAGTGCAAGTTTAGTCACCTCTGACCCTATATGGATAGGCTTCATTGCCTTTTCTTGCCTTTTGTGATGGCTCAGACGTCCACTACAATGTTAAAAAGCAGTGGAGACAATGAGCATCCTTGTATTGTTCCTGATCTGTGTGGAAATGATTTGAATTTAACTCCATTCGATATGATACTGGCAGTGGGTTTGCTGTAGATGACCTCTATCAGTTTAAGAAATGTCTCCACTGTACCTGTTTTTTTCTATCTATCTATCTATGCTTCTTTCTTTCTTTTTTTTTTTTTTGCAGTTTTTGCCTTTGGCCAGTTTTGAACCTGCCACCTCTGGTATGTGGGTTTATGCCCTATGCTTTTGAGCCACATGCACCGCCGTGCTCCTATTTTTATTAAGTGTTCTGATCACGAAAAAATGCTAGCTGTTTTCAAACACATTTTCTGCATCAATTGAGAGAATCACATGGTCTTTTAAAATTTTTTTAATGTGATGAATTATATTTATAGATTTATGTATATTGAGCAAGCCTTCAGACCCTAGGATCAACACACTTGGTCATGGTGTTTATGATGTGATGCTGGACTCTCTTTGCTAGAATCTTCCTTAATATTTTTTCATCAATATTCATTAGAGATATTGGTCTATAATTTTCTTTTCTTATTAAATCTTTTCTTGGTTATAGCATCAACATGATGTTTACTTCATAGAATGTGTTAGTATTCATTATTTTTCTATATTTTGGAAAAGGTTAAGTAATGTAAGCAGTAATTACTTTTTAAAGGTATGGGAGAATTCTAATGTGAAGCCTTCTGCTCCTGGAATTTTTATTTTGGGGAGATTTTCTATAGTTGCTGCTATTTTATACATTGACATAGGCCTGTTCAAAATTTCCACTTCCTGGCTAAGTGTAGGAATGTGGTGTTCTTCCAAGTATTGGTTTATTTCCTTCAGATTTTCATATTTCCAAGAATAGAGTTTCCTGTAATATTCATTAAGGGTTTTTCAAATTCTGAAGAGCCTTTTGTTATTTCATCTTTGCCATTTCTGATGAAATTAGAGATTTTACTCTTTTTACCCTGGTTAGGTTTGCTAAAGATTTTTATGTTTTATGATCTTTTCAGGAAATGAACTTTTCATTTATTGATCTGTTGTATAATGCTTTTGTTTTCAATTTCATTTAATTCTGCTCTAATTTTGGTTGTTTCTTTTCTTTATCTTGGTTTGGGATTGGAATGCTCTTCCTTTTTCAGTTGTTTGAGATCTCCCATCAAGTTGTTAAGTTTCTCTCTTTCCATTTCCTTGAGTAAGGGTTGCAATGATAAAAAATTTTCCTCTTAGGTCTGCCTTTGTGGTATCCCAGGGGTTCTGGTAATTCATGTCTTCATTATCCTTTTCTTAAAATATTTTCATAATTTTGTTTTTGATCTCATTTATGACCCAGTCATCATTCAGCATACTGTTATTTAGTCTACATTGTTCTATATTAGAATTCAGATTCATGTGTTTACTGAGTTCAATTTGTATTCTAAGATGGTCTAAAAAGACGCAAAGAAGAATTTTTTCTACTTTTTTTTTTTTTTTTTTTTTTTAAGACAGAGTCTCAGTTTTTCAATATTGGTATAATACTGTGGCATCTCAGTTCAAAGCAACCTCCAGCCCTTAGTATTAGGTGATACTCTTGCCTCAGACTCTCAAATAGCTGGGAGTACAGGTGCCCATCACAACACCCAGATATATTTTGTTGCAGTTTGGCCAGAGCTGGGTTTGAACCCACTACCTTTAGTTTGTGGATCTGGCACCAATAATTTCTATTCTAAATTTTCTATGGTTAGACTTGTGACCTAAGATGTGTTAAATATTGCAGTAAATTCCATGGGCTGTTGAGAAGAATGTGTATTCAGTTTTGTTAGTATTAAATATTCTGTATATGTCTGTTAAATCCAATTGCTGAATGCTTAATTTTAACTCTAGCATTCCTATGCTTAGTATTTTTCTTAGTATTTTTTTGTTTTGTTTTGTTTTTAATAGAGACAGAGTTATATATTATCCCAGTTGGTAGAGTGCCATGGTATCACACAGCAGACAGCAATCTCTAACTCCTGGGATTAGGCAGTATTATGCCTCAGCCCCCAGAGTAGGTGGGACTACAGGTGCCTCCCACAACACCTGGCTTTTCTTTTTTTTTTTTTTTTTGTGGTTATTGCAATTTGGCCAGGTCTGTGTTTTAACCAGCCGCCTTCAGTGTATGGGGCCAGCTCCCTACCCACTGAGCCACAGGCACTGCCCTTTGCTTAGTTTCTTATTGGACAATCTATCCAACATTGCCAAAGTGGTATTAAAATCTCCAACTATTATGATACTGGAGGAAATCATGTTTCTCATGTGTATTAGAATCTCTCTTACTGAACTGAGACACACTTTGGTTGGGTGAATAAATGTTAATAATTGAAAACTCATCATGTTGATGGTTACCTATATAAAATAAGAAGTGGCCATCCTTTTGTTTCCTTAATTTTGTTGGTTTAAAGCCCATTGTATCTGAGAATAAAATTGCAATTCTGGCTCTTTTATGATTGTCATTTGTCTGAATTATAGATGACCATCCCTTCATGCTGAGTCTATATATATCTTTTAAGGCAAGATGAGATTCTTCTATGCAGCAGACATGTGGCCTGAGTTTTTGTATCCAGTCAGCCAACTTTTGCCTCCTTAGAGGACAATTTAAGCCATTCACATTAATTGAGAATGTTGATAAGCCTGGTAGAATTTTGGGTATAGATTTTTTCACATTTCCAGTGAATTTTTAAACCTTTCGCCATTCTAGAAGTTGAAATTTGATGAGAAGTTTCTGAGTGAATTTACTTTGCTGGTGGATGATTGTGCTGATCATTATGGAGGATATGTCTGAGAATATCCTGAAGAGCTGGTTTAATTATGGCAAATTTCTTCAATATGTGAATGTCATTAAGTATTTAATTTCTCAATCATAATTAAAACTCCATTTAGCTGGATACAGTATCCTGAGTTGAAAGTTATTTTATTTTAGGAAGTTAAAAGTCAAGATCTTTATTCTTCTAGCTTGAAAAGTTTCAGCAGAAATATCTGTAGTCATTATAATATTCCCCCCTATGTAGGTTATGTTGGCTGCTTGCAGATCTTTCTTCTTCATATTACCTTTGGCATGGTTAATTATAATGTGTCTGGTAGATAATTGATTTCAGTTGAGTCATTCTGGGGTTCTGAAACAGTCTTCTATCTGGATTTCTGAAACGCCTTCTATGTTTGGGATGTTCTCCTCAATTATCTCTTGAAGTAGAGCAACAGGGACTTTCAAATCAACCTCGTTGGCTTCAGGAATTCCTATAAGGCAAATATATTAGTTTTCTTCAAATTGTTCCAGAAATCTCTGAGAGAAGGATCCCATTTTGTGCTCCACTTCTCTTCCTCTGTGAGCATTTGGGAGCATTGAAAAGCTTTGTCTTAAATGTCAGAAATCCTTTTTTTTTTTTTTTTTTTTTTTTCCTGCTCCATTCTGTTACTGAGCTATTCTACTGTATTTCGCAGATATTTAAGGGCTGCAACTTCTTGCCACAATGTGTCAAAATCTTTGGTGATTTTTTTTTAATTCATTGAATTCTTGAGACAACTTTTGAAATGTTCCTTGAATTTCTACTTCCAAGTTTAATTCCAATCTGTTAATCTTATTTGTTATCCAAATTCTGATTTTGATTTGTGACATCAGCCATTTGTTTATGAATGGGATCTTCTGGTGTGTCCAACATATTACTTGTGAGAGTTGATGTATTCTGATGATTCATGTTGCCAGATTTTTTCCATGGATTCCACTCCATGATTATTTTTCTCCGTTTGGCTAGATGAGCAGATCAGGTGGAATTGGGTTGGGGGCTCCTGGAGTAGTGATTAACCAGCCTTTTGCCCAATAGCTTGGACTGGTGACCTCAGCTTTTCCCCTGCAGGTTTTCAAAGAACCTGTACATTTCTATAATATGAGACATTGGAGATGTGCTTGTTGTAGTGGGGGTATCATTTTTTTTTTTTAAATCTGATATCTGTCAAATCGCAGTGAATCAGAAATTATTGCTTGAAGTCTCAGCTGTGGAGAAATAGCAGCAACTATGACAGCCCACCACCCACGGACAATAAGTAGAAAAGGAAAATAAAACCTTCACACAACAATACAACCAAGGTCCTCAGGTGATTGGCCCAGGTCAAGAGTTCTAAATAAATTGTTCCTTTCATCAGGGAGTGTCATGTGGGAGAGTTCAAATGGTCTCCATCAACTATATGTCAGGCATATGCTGTCAGGATTATGAATATCTTCATTGTTCCATGGAGTAATAAGGGTCCACACAGCAAATGAATTAGTCTTGGATGGTTGATGCCTCCTCCACCACATTGCACTTCTGTCACACTCAGTCCTTGTGGCCCATGAAGGGTTGAGACACAGTACTCTCCAAGAGAAGATGCTCCACAGGTTTTCTATTTCCAAAGTCACAGGGAGCTCTGTGACTCCTCGGGAAGACTGACACATTCTGCCACCAGCCAGATAGGTGAGCTGAATCCTTAAAGCCTTAGTTGCTTAATTGTAGCTAGGGAGTTTAACTCTGTTCCAGCCCCATCCCAGATTGATTTTGCTGCCACTTATATTCTCAGAAATTTGGCGTTACTGTCCCAGCTATACTCCCCTGTGGTCCAGACACTGTTTGAGTTCAAAGAACATGTGACTCAGCCCCACTCTGTTCTGCTGCCACTGTTCCAATTCTCATGGGTCTGGCATCTCAGGTTCTGATGCATTCTGTGTTGGGGCAGGCATTGTCAGAGCTCACAAATGACTCTCAGTTTCTGCTCCTCTCAGGAATGGTCCTGCTGCCTCACCTGCTTTTAACCCTGCTATTCTCCCCTTGGGGCTGGTTACACCTTGAGCTGACAAAAGCTGCAATTCTGACTCATCCCATACCTGAGAGTATGCTGCCTCTGCACGCATGCAGAATCTATTCTCTGTGTCTTCAGTGCCCCTCCACAGCAGATAACACCTTATTTATACCCTTTGCTCAGGAGACCTGCGTTTCAATCCCAGAATTGTTCTGTCAGTGGCTGCCACAGGAGTAGAGGCCTGGCTCCCTCTCATTGATGTGAAAGGAGGAAAGTGTCTCTCCAAAGTATCCCCATGGGTGTGAGCCCTATTGTTTCCACCACTGTTGTTGCTGCACTATAGTACAGGGACATGCTTCACCCACTTCCATATTGCTCCCTTGCTTCACAGTTCCCACTCCATACCCATTCCACAGAAAGCAGAGACATGTAACATCCCAAGCCCCAACCACAACTCTGGAGAAGGTCCCCAAGAGCCTGGACTTCATATGGAACAGGCTTCCAGACCTTGGAGTGAGAGTAGAGGGGAGTGCTGGTGTTCATATTTGTGCATAGAGTCTATTTCAGTTTTATGCCTCGTGAGAGAGTATGATGGCATTCTAGTGTGTACTCCCTGGGGAAAAGGTTCTGAATTTAGAGTTTCTCTCTCATGGGATAAAATAGGAAGATATCTAAACTCCACTTGCTTGTTTGTAGAAAGTGTACTGTGAGTCGTTCTCAAGGGGTAGGGTTCTCCTATATGCTAGCAATGGATAGTCTACCTATTTTTTGCTTCCTTGGTGTCACAGTTCAGCACTACAGGGGAGATGAGCACTATTCCACCTTCCCTCTTGGCTCAGCTGCAGACTATCCGCTTACTTGCTAAACATCTGTCCTTTAATGCCACTTCTGCCAGTGGCTGCCAGAGGAGTAGAGGCCTGGCTCCCTCTCATTAATATGATAGGAGGGAAGTGTCTCTCCAAAGTATCCCCATGTGTGTGAGCCCTATTTTTTCCACCATTGTTGCTGCTGCATTATATTACAGAGACTGGCTTCACCCCCTTTCATATGGCTTCTTTGCTTCACAGTCCCTGCTCTGAAAAGGACTCTATGGAAAGCTGGCTCCAGTCAATCATATTGGCTCCTTCCACCTTTCTTTCTTATCATAATAATTTTAAGGTCATTCTTATTATAACATAAATGTGCACTTCATTCCTTTTGATTGTTAAAAAATATTCATTGTGTGAATATAGCATGTTATATGTATCAAATCATCTGTAAATCCTATTAGTAGTCCTGAAGACATTCCCTTCTAATCTAAGATTTTAGAAAGATTTTATCAACAAGATATTTTGCCTCTTTTAAAACTCTTTTCTCTGTCTAATGAGGTCAACATGTGGTTTTTCATATTTGTTTTATAAATATAGTGAGTTTTTTTGATGTTTTATTTTATTTTTTTATTAAGTCATATGTACATAGATCATGAATACATTTATGCTCTTATGGGATTTAATGTGTTTATTTCTACAAATTAGAATGCTTTTGCATCCTACTAATTAGCACAGCTTTCACCTCATTTATTAGTCACATTGTTAAGACATTTGTGCTCAATCCTTGAAAGACTTCACTTGTACCTTTGCAATATGCTTCATAGTTAAGGTCAAATAGTTTATTTACCCATATTGAGATAAACTAGCAATCCTGGTAATAAATATCATTTTGGAAACATGTATAAAATATTTTGTATGCTACCAGACTTTACCTGCATCTATACAGTGTATCTCTTATAAATTTGACCCTGCATTTACCCATTTGCCCCAGAAATATACAATAGTTGGGCAGCTCCTGTGGCTCAGTGGGTAGGACGGTGACCCCATATAACGAGGGTGGTAGGTTCATGTTCGGCCAAACCCTAACTGCAACAAAAATATACCCAGGTGTTGTGGCAGGCAACGGTAGTCTCCACTATTTATGTGGCTGAGGCAAAAGAATAGCCTAAGCCAAGAAGTTGGAGGTTTGTGTGAGCTGTGTGATGCCACGGCATTCTACTTAGGACAATAATGTTAGACTCAGTATCTTCAAAACAATACATTGCTACCATCATAACTCAAGTCAATGCGAGCTGATAACTTCAAGTGATCCTCCTGAGTATATGCTTCTCAGCAACTGTGAGTATAGACCCATACCAGCACTGCTGGGGTAGTATTGGACTTATTTCTTGAACAAGTGTGGTTATAATATATTTCTCAGTCTGTTCGGAAACCCCTTAGCTTCCAGTGATCTTTCTCCCTCAACCTGGAAAATTGCTTAGATTATAGTCGTGAGCTAGGTGCTCATTCATTCTTATGTATTGATGATGTTTTCCTCATAGATAACAGCCTGCATCTTAAAAAATAACAACGCTATGCATATATAATTTACACACTCCACAATGCACCCATTTCAAGTATAGAGTTCAAGGCTGCAAATTCACGGATCACATGTATAGTTTGTTGTTACTATAGAAGTTTCCCTTAAGGTGAAGAGGAGATAGATAAAGGAAGGAAGGATTGAAGGAAAGAAAATCATGGAGACAGCATGGCAATGACAAAGAGAGAAGTGGAGGAAGGAAGGATAAAGTGATAGAGGGGTGAAGGGAGGACAGACAGATGGAAACAAAGATAGAGACAATGACCAAAAATGGTGGCTCACATGTATAATCCCAGCCCTTTGTCATGCTGAGTTGAGTAAACTTCTTGAATGAGTGGGTACTGAGAATGGAATAAAGAAGTTTCAGACACTGTCTCCAGTAAATCATCTAGGTATTGTGATGGGCACCTGTTGTCCTAGCCACATAGGAGTCTTAGGCAGGAGGATTGTCAGAGTGCTGGAGTTTTCAGTTGCAATGATCTAGGTTGAGGCCATGAAAAGCTAGCCTGGGCCACATACAGAAACCATACCTCAGAAATACCCATACACATACACAGACAAACCAACCAAATAGCCAACAAATATTTCCATTGTATAAAAAGACCCGACTTACCTTAATGGTTCAATCAAAGTAGACTTGCATAAGAACTGTGAAACTATGACCAAATTGAGGCTGTCGCCAGGCATAATAATTTTGTAAGATTCTCTCAAATAGATTGTTTTTGAGGTAGGTGTCAAACTTTTCTTTGAAATAGCATCAAATGGGTATTTCCTGTGGCACACTCTGTAGAGTGCCATCCCCATATAACGAGGGTGGTGAGTTGGAAACAGCGATACCAAGCTGCAACAAAAATTAGCTGGGTGTTGTGGTGGGCTCCTGTAGTTCCAGCTACTGGGGAGGCTGAGGCAAAAGAGTCACCTAAATTCAGGAGTAGAACCTTGCTGTGACCTATGATGCCACCACACTGTAACGAGGCTGACAAAGAGAAATTCTGTGTCCAAGAAGGAAAGAAATAAACAGAGTAAATTACCTAGGCACCATTTCTAAGATCCAAAGTATAAGGAGAGGACAGAAGGGAGATGGAATCTGGGACTATATAAAGGAGGAGATTTATTGTGGTCACTGGGGGGTGCGACAATGAGTCAGGACAAATGGATTTGGGATTGGTTCATTATGTTATTGACAGTTGTTCGGATGGGTAAGTGTTCTCCAGAGATATATAGTCCATGGATTCATACTGATTGGGGCAAGAGAATATTGGCCCTGATTGAAGGAGTTCAACAGCATAGGTGAAGGGTATCTACTGGATATTTAAGTGTGCATAGGGAAAAGCCTGATTTCAGTCAAAGTCTTATTTGGTTGCCCTCTATAGAGTGCCCTGGTATCATATCTAACAGCAAACTTCAAGTGTTATCATCAAGCAAATCTATTCCCTCAGCTGGGAATCTAGGCGCCTGCACAACATTAAGCCATTTTTTATTCTTCAGAGAAAGGGATCTCACTAGTCCTAGGGCTTGTTTCCAATTCAGAAACACAGACAATTCAATGGGGACTCCCAAAGTGCTAAGATGACAGGCATGAAGCACCACCTCTGGCCACCAATCCTAGTTTGAAAAATATTCCAAATTCAGAGTCTACATTGGAGGCTTACAACTGTAATGTAACACTCAGAGAGGCAGAAGCAGGAGGTCTAGGGTAACTGGGCACTCTGGGGGAGCACCTGGGCTTCTAGATGCTCAGTAAGCTGAGGCAATAGAATCTGTTGACCCAGAATTTTGAAATTTTGGTTAGCTATGATGATATTAGGGCACTCTACACAGGGGTAAGTTGTCAGGCTCTGTCTGAAGGAAATATAAAATGACAACTTTGGTAGAATGTAAGAATATACCTTCAATGTCAATCCTTGGTAATCTGTGTGTGATCAGAGAGATAAAGTTGAATGTCTCTAAAGTTGTCCTCTCACAATCTGGGTACTTCTTATGCTTTAAGACTTTTGGGTAACTTAAGTTTTGGATAACTCTTTAAGTAGCTTCATTGAAATAAGTAGTTTAGCCTTTCAAAGTATACAATTCTGTTTTTTATTATATTCACACCATTGTACAACTATCTTCAAATTCTAGTGCTGCCCTTGGATGTTACAAGCCAAGAACCCAAGGACAAAGATCAGACAGTGATTTTTTAGACCTGACATGTCACACAATTCTCAGTTCTCCTTTACCTGAGATTTTATTTCATTCTCTAGAAGAGGCTTTTTTCAGATGAGAGGTTTTGTATATTGAAGTAGTACCATGAATCATATAAATGCATCAATGTACAAAGTTATGATTTAATAAAAAATTTAAAAAACCCAAAAGCTTAAGTATAATAGAATTTCTAAAAAAAGAATAATAAAATACCCCCCCACACACACATACACAAAACAACTAAACAACCAATAAAGTTTTCATCATCCTGAAAGACCAGAATTACCCTGATGATTCAAGCAAAGTTGACATGTTTAAGACCTGTGAAACTATGACTACATTGAGGCTGTAGCCAGGCATAGTAAATTGGCAAACTTCTCTCAAATATATGTTTTGTTGGTGGTTTCAAACAGGTCATTAAAATAGCATTCTAGGTGCATTTTCTGGGCAAATTGGGTAGGCGGCCAGCTACATACAACAAGGATGATAAGTGAGAACATGGCCCTGGCCAAACTTAAAAAAAAAAAAAAAAATACCTGATATTGTGGTGGGCTCTTGTAGTCCTAGCTACCTGGTAAGCTGAGGCAAAAGAATCTCCTAAGCTGAGGACTAAGAGGTTGCTGTAGGATGTGATAACAGGGCACTCTAGAGTACACTACCTAGGGTGACAAAGTGATACTGTCTCCAAGAAAGAAAGAAAGAAACAAAAAAAAGCAAAAACCAAATAGCGTCCTACTTAAGTGAATGCATGAAGTTATGTCAGCTGTGATGCAGCCTGAGTCACATTGTTGTACAAAATCTCAACTGTTGTGTCAGCCTAGTGTTGGGAATCTCAACCATCAATAGACTCAATAAGCCATAAATGGGAAATCACTTCTCTGTATGTGGGTGGAGGGCTAAAAAGTGTCCTGGTTCAAATCCTTTAGAGATACCAGCTGAAGTCAGCAGAAGAGGCCTTTTAGTATTTTTGACCAGGAGCCTGGATCCCAGGACGTTACAGGAAAAGTCACTACATGGTCACCGTGAATGACATCACAATGGGTGTTACCCTGACGATGCTTAACCTTATTCCTGGAAGAAGGTGTATTGTCTGAGTTTGTAGTTGGATTAAAACTATTATAAAAGCATGGGGATATGTTCTGTACACTCAATTTTTGCTTCCAAAAGTTTGTTTGTATATCCCGCCATAGGATTCAACAACTCTTACTTTCCTTTTCACGTCATGGATTTGTAAGTTAGTGGAAGAGTATGGTTTATACCTAGACATGCCCTGGGATGTTACACACCAAGAACCCAAGCCTAAAAATTAGTGCTTTCACAAACCTGACAGGTATAGCAAACAATTTTCTCTTCTACATTTCCTTAGATTTTTTTTCTTTTCTAGAATAGACTTGTTTTGGATGGTAGGGGTTCTAGCGAAGGTCCTCTCTCCAAATCTGGTTAGGCAATGTGTCCAGTAGTGTACTCAATACCTTCAGTTATTTTGTTTCAGGAAGACAAGGCCCAGGGGACAGAAAGAACACCAAAACAATGCGTTTATAAGAGGAAGGGCTTTATTCACCAGCCAGGAGCTTACTGCATAGAAGAATTCTAAATGGCCACACTCCCCAACTGCCTTGGTCTTTCCATTTTTATTGACAGCCATAACAGTTACGCAAAGCAGTCCAGACATAATTTCTTTGTATCACCAGGGCCTGACGAATGCACACTCCTCAAAGCCCCTCAAAGAACCTTAAGTGTAGCTCAATGACTTTTGCCACACATGACTATAATATTTGGTTGCTCTGGGAGGCCAAGTTGGGCTGATACCTGAGCTCAGGTGTTGAAGACAAGGCTTAGCAACAGCAAGACACCCTCAGCCCTGATCACACCCCTGGATTGTACTAAAATAGAAAAGGTTTTGAAGGTTTATGGCTCTTGCCTTTATTTCCAGCTATTCCAGAGGTTGAGGGGGAAGATCCCTTTATCCCAGGAGTTGAATTTTGCTGTGTACTAGGCTTATTCCATTACACTCTTGCCTAGGCAACATTTTGCAAGTCTGTATCATGAAAAATAATGAAAGAAAGACAGAAAGGGAGGGAGAGAGAGAGAGAGAGAGAGAGAGAGAGGAAAGAAGGGAAGGGGAGAGAGAGAGAAGAAAAGAAAAGAAAAGAACAGAACGGGAATTTTCTAGGCACAGATTGCAAGAGATGAGGTAGGAGGAGAGGTCAGTAGGTAGATGGAATATGGGGCTACTTAAAGAGATTTATTGTGGCCCCTGGGATTGGTTCGTGAGGATATTTGCATTCGATCTGATGGGCAGGTGTTCTCTAGATATGTCTGGTCACTGAGTTCAGACTGAGTGGAGCAAAGAATGTTGGCCCAGACTAAAGAAGTTCAACAGAAGTGGTGAATGGTATCCTCTGGAACTTTTAGTGTGCATAGGAAAAGCCAGACTTGAGTCAAGAATTCATTGTGTTTGCCTTTTCCAGTGACTACAAGTATCTAGGATATCAAAGGGTCAGATTTAGGTAAAAACTAAAGAATTTATTAATAGAGGTTGTAGGAAAAGAATTTCCCTATGAGAGAATAATTTCTCTAGTTGACATCTAATTTAGGAAAAAAAAATTTTTTCAACTCTAGATCCGTGGTCAAAAGTAACAATGAAAGGTATTTTCCCTGTCAATGCTTTTGTTCATTTACATAATGAGATAGAGCCTCATTTTGTTGCCCTTAGTAGAGTGCCCTTCTATCTCACAGCAAATTTCAAGTGTTGTCCTCTAGCAAACATATTTCCTCAGCTGGTACTCTAGGTACCTGCACAACATCTAGCCATTTTTTATTCTTTAGAGAAGATGATTTCACTAGTGCTCAGACTGGTATCCAATTCAGAAACTCAGGCAATCCAACTAATGAGGCCTACCAAAGTGCCAAGATAACAGGCATAAAGCACCACCACTGGCCGCCAAACATAGTTGGAAAAATATCCCATATTCAAGGTCTGGAGTGGTATATCACACCTTTAATGCTAACACTCTGGGAGGCAGAAGCAGGTGGTCCAAAGTAACTGGGCACTCTTGTGGGGGGGGCACCTGAACTCCAAGATGCTCAGAAGCCTGAGGCTATAGGATCTGTTGACCTAGGAATTTGAGATTGTGGTTAACTACGATGATGTGAGGGCACACTACCCAGGGAGAAATCAGACTCTGCCTCAAGGAAAAAAAAATGATAACTTCGGTAGGATAGAACAATGTGCCTTCCATGTCAATTCATGGTAATTTTTCTGTTAGGAGAGAGATAGAGTTGACTGTCTCACAAGTACTCTCTGTCCTGTGTACTTTTATGCTATGAAGATTTTGTGCATTGCAAGTTTTGGAAAATGACTTCAAGTAGCTTTATTGAAATAAGTAGTTCTCCCTTTGAAAGTAGAGAACTTTGTGTTTCTTAGTGTAGTCACATAATTGTACAGCTATCATCACAATCTAATTTTACAACTTTATCTTCTCCCTGCACACAAAGAATGAGAATACATACTAGCAGTCACTTTCACTTTCCCACCACCCTCCCTTGCCTGCCTTCTACTCCTAGCAGACAAATGGCCTTATCTCAATGTTTTCCTCTATGTTTGGTCATGCTCTGTGTGGTCTTTTGTAAGTGGCCTTGTTCCTTTATCATAATGATTTTAAGATTCATTCTTGTTATAACATAAATGTGCACTTCATTCTTTTTGATTGTTGAAAAATATTCCATCGTGTGAATATAGAATGTTATATGTTTCCACTCATCTGTAAATCTCATTAATAGTACTGAAAACGTTCACTTCTCATCTGAGTTTTTTTTTTTTTTTTTTTTTTTTTTTTTTCCTGTTGTTGTTGCAATTGATCTGGGGCTGGGTTTCAACACGCCATGCTCGGTATATGTGGCTGGTAACCTACTTACAAAGCAACAGGTGCCTCATCTCACTTAATATTTTTCTTTATTTATTATCAAATTATAGCTATGTACATTAATGAAATCATGGGGCACCATACACTAGTTATATATACCATTGATATATTTACATCATATTGGTTAGCATAGCCTTACTGGTATTTTCTCAGTTATTGTGTTGAGACACTTACACTCTACATCCAGTAAGTTTCACATGAACCCTTGTAAGATCCACCATAGGTGTGATCCCACTGATCACCCTTCCTCCGCCTGTTCTCCCCCTCACTCCCTCTTCCCCTTTCCCATATTCTTAGGTTATAATTGGGTTATAGCTTTCCTATGAAAGCCATAAATTAGTTTCATAGTAGGTCTGAGTACATTGGATACATTTGCTTCCATTCTTCAGATACTTAGCTAACAAGAATATGTTCCAGTTCCGTCCATGTAAACATGAAAGAGGTAAAGTCTCCATCTTTCTTTAAGGCTGCATAATATCCCATGGTGTACATATACCACAGTTTACTAACCTATTTGTGGGTCGATGGGCACTTGAGCTTTTTACATGATTTAGCAATTATAAATTGGGCTTCAAGAAACAAATATTTTTGTTATAAAGTACTCTTTAGTATTCTGGGTATATACATAGTAGAGGAATTGTAGGATTGAATGGCAGGTCTATTTTTAGATCTCTAAGTGATCTCCAAACATCTTTCCAAAAGGAACTTATTAGTTTGCATTGCCACTGGCAGTGCAGAAATGTTCCCTTTTCTCTACATCTATGCCGACATCCCTGGTCTTGGAATTTTGTGATTTGAGCTAATATTACTGGAGTTAGATGATATCTCATAGTAGTTTTGATTTTCATTTCTTTGATGATTAAGAATGATGAGCAATTTTTCATATGTCTGTAGGCCATGGGCCTGTCTTCTTCAGAGAAGTTTCTCTTCAAATCCCTTACCCAGCCTGCGATTGGGATCCCTTGTTCTTTTCTTGCTAATGCATTTGAGTTCTCTGTGGATTCTGATTATTAAACCTTTGTCAGAGACGTAACCTGCAAATATCTTCTCCCATTCTGAGGGCTGTTTGCTTGCTTTACTTACTGTGTTCTTGGCTGTGCAGAAGCTTTTTAGTTTGATCAAGTCCCAGTAGTGTATTTTTGAAGCTGCTTCAATTGCC
>CAUYPK010067537.1:0-151475 GCA_963574355.1 Loris lydekkerianus | reverse complement strand
TTTTCTATTATTAAATCATAGCTGTGTACATTAATGCGATCATGGGGCACCATACACTGGTTTTATAGACCCTTTGACACATTTTCATCACACTGGTTAACATAGCCTTCCTGGCATTTTCTTAGTTATTGTGTTAAGACTTTTACATTCTACATTTACTAAGTTTCACATATACCCTTGTAAGATGCACCGCAGGTATAATCCCCCACCAATCCCCCTCCCTCTGCCCACTTCCCCCCTTCCCCCCCTCTCTTTCCCCCTTCCCCCTATTCTTAGGTTATAACTGGGTTATAGCCTTCATGTGAAAGCTATAGTTTAGCTTCATAGTAGGGCTGAGTACATTGGATACTTTTTCTTCCATTCTTGAGATACTTTACAAAGGAGAATATGTTCCAGCTCCATCCATGTAAACATGAAAGAGGTAAAGTCTCCATCTTTCTTTAAGGCTGCATAATATTCCATGGTGTACATATACCACAATTTATTAATCCATTTGTGGATCGATGGGCATATGGGCTTTTTCCATGACTTAGCAGTTATGAATTGGGTTGCAATGAACATTCTAGTACAAATATCTTTGTTATAATGTGATTTTTGGTCTTCTGGGTATATACCTAGTAGAGGAATTATAGGATTGAATGGCAGATCTATTTTTAGATCTTTAAGTGCTCTCCAAACATCTTTCTAAAAGGAATGTATTAATTTGCATTCCCACCAGCAGTGTAGAAGTGTTTCCTTTTCTTCACATCCATGCCAACATCTCTGGTCTTTTTTGTGATATGGGCTAATCTTACGGGAGTTATATGATATCTCAAAGTAGTTTTGATTTGCATTTCTCTGATGATTAAAGATGATGAGCATTTTTTCATATGTCTGTAGGCCATGTGCTTGTCTTCTTCAGAGAAGTTTCTCTTCAAGTCCCTTGCCCACCCTGCAATGGGATCCTTTGTTCTTTTCTTGCTTATACGTTTGAGTTCTCTGTGGATTCTGGTTATTAGACCTTTGTCGGAGACCTAACCTGCAAATATCTTCTCCCATTCTGAGGGCTGTCTGCTTGCTTTACTTACTGTGTTCTTGGCTGTGCAGAAGCTTTTTAGTTTGATCAGGTCCCAGTAGTGTATTTTTGAAGCAATTGCCCTGGGGGAATCCTGCTCATAAAATACTCGCCTAGACTGATTTCTTCAAGGGTTTTCCCCGCACTCTCTTCTAGTATTTTTATAGTTTAATGTCTTAAGTTTAAATCTGAGAGTGAGATTCTATCTTAGTTAATGATGAAAGGTGTGGGTCCAGTTTCAGTCTTCTACAGGTTGCCAGCCAGTTCACCCAGCACCATTTGTTAAATAGGGAATCTTTTCCCCACTGAATGTTTTTAACTGGCTTGTCAAAGATACAAATAATGGTGTGTCTTAGGCTCAGTAAAGTAGTCCTCTGGGTCAGCCCCACCCTGGGCACTTCCTGGCTCTGTGCATGCGTTTCTAGTCCCCGCGCTCCACCCAGGCCTGTATCGCCTCTGGCAAACCCTTTACTCATAGGGCCAGTGTTTCTATCCCAGATCTGTTTTGTGGTGGTTGCCACCTGAGTAGATGCCCGGCCTCCTCTGGTTGCCCAGGGAGACAGGGGGTGTGGCTTCAGAATATCTGGGAATGAGCCCTATTGTTGCCAAACGACGGCTGCTGCTCTGCGCCTCAGGACACCACCACTCCCGTGTGGTTCCCTCTCAGCAGACCATCCTCTCCTCACTCCCATGCCATAGAGCCAGCACTGACCAGCTGCAGTTTAGGCCCTGTCCACACCCCCCTCGAGAAATCACCCAATAATCTGGACTCCTGGGTAACAGGCCTCCAGACCTCAGAGTGAGAGTGGAGGGGAATGCTGGGAGCTCAGAGTTGCAGGTAGAGAATATATATAGTTTTATAAAGTTTTATGCCTGGCAGGAGAATGCCGTGGCACCCTAGTAGGGGAGGTAGGTCCAGTTTTTAGAGGAGTGTAGTGGGAAAACCTTTGAACTCTGCTCGTTTGTTTTCGGGGCACTCCAAGCCATTCTCATGGGGGAGGGAACTCCCGTCCGCTTTGTGATGGATTTTGTACCTTTTGTTTGTATCTTTGGGGTCACAGCTCACCTCAGCGGGGTTGATGTGTGTTCTCCAACCTTCTCTGTTGGTGCAGCTCTAATCCACCAGGTTACTTACTAAATTTCTGTCCTTTAACTCTTATTCTGGACGGGACCCTCTGTGGAAAGCTGGCTTCAGTCAGCCATCTTGTCTCCGCCCCCCACATCTCATTTTTTTCTGTAATACTGCCTGGCCTACATACAAGCTTGACAGTGGTTTGTAGTGGCCTAAGCATGGCACCTTTGATCACTCAATTCTCATTGATCTCAATAATTACTGTCAAAAATTAGGCAAATGGTCAGAGATCCCTTATATCCAAGAATTTCTCATATTCTGAAACATTCCTTCCCTATGTTTGTCCTGTGAAACTTCTCCTGGAGCAAGTAACACTGGCTTCTCCTGATACCCTTCCACAGCCCCTATTGCTCCTCTCCAACCCCACTCCTACAATCCCTCCATTCTCTTGATCAGAACACCTGGAAAGTTTCTCTGTGTGGGATACCCTTCTTCCATCTATAACCTCCCATCAGTTGCCCATTCTCATTGCCCTCCAACTCCCACATCCATATCCTTCCTTTAAACAATATCCCATGTCCCCCTCTCTCCACTGCCCTCCACCCACCCTCTACTACATATGGTATAAAAAAAATGGCGGAATCTCCCCCAGGGCCCTCAGACCTCATTGATCTGGCCTTTAAGGAGTGGTTGTACTTCTCAGCACTCCGGTATTGGCTTCCACCATTGAGCAAAACCTGGCTACTTCTTAAAAGTCTGTGAGGCATTCCAAAAAAAAACCAAAATCTTCCTCAGGATTGTGCTTTAAAAATAGCAAACTAGGGCTCTGGGCAAAGCAGTTCCCCAAATCTAAACACCACCACCCCCTGCCCAAATCATGTCCAGCCTGCAGAGGTCTGGCTGCCCAGGTCTTTCTGAAGATCTGGTGCAGACACTCTCAGAACATGGCGGAAATTCCCTTCTGAACCTAACTGCAAAAGACTGATGACCCTTGGAAAATCAGAATGTTCTAGAAAACTGAACTCTAGGTATTTTCATTTATAGAAGGTAATTCAATCTTTTCTATTTTCTAACAAACACAGAGCAACTTCATCCACACTGCCACCTTGTAAAAATTTTCTAAAAACAGGAAGAAATCTTAGTAATGGGTATTAGATGTCCTCTCAGGATTGCTGGTGGCCCTGGCAACTCTAACTGGTTCCCGCCTCTCACTATCCACCTTTATCTTTGGTTATTGTCTGATAAGGTAACTAATTATGATTTTTTTTTCTCATTCTCAGTTTCAAACCAATAACTCTCCACCTCATGTCTCAATTTATTAACCAGTCACCCAAAAATAACTCCTCATATCCTTGCCCTACTGGATACCAACCAGCTCAGCTGAAAAAGCCAAAGAGTTCCTGTAAATGCCACTCACTTACCCCATCCCCCTCCCTCTCTCATTCTCTTTACAAGCAGCCCTCACAGCCCCCACCCCCTCAGTCAAATAGATACCATGCCCATCATCCTACCTCCTTATAATAGACAAAAAAGACTGGAATCATAGGATCAAACCCTGCCCAAATAGGATAGACCCACCTAAAAGAATCAACCCCCTACTGTCTCCCACTGGATATTCCACCTAAGAAAGGTGAATGGGTCAAACCCCTACCTACCCAACTGGATATCCCACCTGGGAAAGGTAAATGGGCCAATCCCCATCCTTACAACAGATGTTCAACCCAGAAAGTCCCAACCTGTACCTTTCTAACTTTAAAACCACTATTACCCATGTGTGGATCTCTTCCAAGTTGGAAATCTTACCCCAACTGCACCCAAGTGGAATAAAGCCATTTTCATTGCAGAAACCAGACCTCCATTTTCCTTTCACCTCACATCTTGGAATAATCTTTCATTTTTGGCCCTGTAACTTTTTACCCTGCACTGCATGGCCCTGATCAGCAACATTAGCAGGCTGTGAAACTCCCTTCCCCCTCCCACTGGCCAGACCAGTGCCCAGGCCAAGCCTGACTCCTCCCTGGCTGATTCTAACCTCAGCCTCTGGGACAATTTTACCTGCCATCCAAACAATACACCTAGCCTAGAGGCGTCACCTGGAACTGCTTCCCTCTCACCTCTCCCTGTTTGGAAGAAAAAAGGCTGTAGTTTCAGCTACTTGGGAAGCTGAGGGAAGAAAATCATTTGAGTCCAAGAGGCCATAGCACTCTACCTAGGGCAACTGAGTGAAACTGTCTAAAAAATAAAACAAACAAATAAAAATAAATAAATACATGAATCATAGGCATCCCTGAAGGAGAAGATAAGAGTCCTAAAAGCATGGAGGCTGTAGTTGAAGACATTATAGCAGAAAATTTCCCATGTATAACCAGAGACACAAATAAACAGATACTAGATGGCTATCAAACTCCAGGACAAATCATTTCAAACAAAGTATCTCCTAGACACATTGTAAGTAACCTAGCCAAAGTTAAAATGAAAGAGAAATGCTGTAGCTACCAGGCATACCCTACAAGGGCACAAACATTAGGGTGACAAATTTTACAGGTCAGAAGACAGTGGTCATCTGCCTTCAATCTTCTCAAACAAAACAACTTCCAGCCTAGGATCCTAGTCTGCTAAACTAAGTTTCATGTTCAATGAAGAAATCAGATCTTTTACTGACAACCAACTCTGAGGAAAATTGCCACTACAAGACCAAGTCTGGAGGAAGTACTCAGGCCTGTACAATATATAGACCATCACAATGGTCCACTAGCAAAGTAAAGATGCCTGGAAACTAAAAGACAAAGCCAACCTTCCACAATGGCTGAAGTGACAACTCTAGGCAACAGACCCCCACACAACAAGACTAACAGAACTCCACCAAAATTATCAATTCTCTCAATAAATGTGAACAGTTTGAATTTCCCACCGAAGAGGCACAGTCTGTATAGAAAAAGCACAAGCAAGTATATGTTATCTTCAGGAAACACATCTAACTGCCAAGGACAAATCACAACTCAGGATGAAGGGTTGGAAAAAAATATTTCAGGCAAATAAAAAACAAAAGAAAGCAGGAGTCACGGTCCCTTTCACAGATACAATTGTCTTTAAAGCTATAAAAGTCATGAAAGACAAAGATGAACACTGTATACTGGTCAAGGGAATAATACAAGAGGACATTTCAACCCTAAATATTTATGTACCCAATATTAACACCCCCACTTTATAAAATGAACCCTACTTGATTTGAATAATATGACATGCTACAACACCATAATTGTTAGGGACTTCAACACCTTAGTGACAGAACTGGATATTCTAAGCAGAAATTAAACAAAGAAACAATGGCTTAAACACAACTGTAGATCAAATGCACTTAACAGATATATACAGAACATTTCACTCCATTACCACTGAATATACATTTTTATCAGCTCATGGAACATTCTCCAAAATTCATTATATCCTAGGATACAAAGAAAACCTCAATAATATAAAAGAATAGAAATTATACCTTACATCTTCACAGACCACAATGAAATAAAAGTAGAACTCAATTCTAATAGAAACACATATCCTCACATGAAGCCATGGGAACCAAACAACATTTTGCAGAATGATAGCTAGGTGAAGGGGGACATAAAAAAGGAAATCATTAGATTCCTTGAATAAAATGATAATGAAGTCAGAAGCTACCAAAACTTGTGGGATACTGGAAAAACAGTCCCAGAGGGAAATTTATTGCATTAAATGCCCACATCCAGAAGACTGAAAGATCAACTATCTAATGAATCATCTCAAGGAATTAGAAAAAAAAAAAAGAGCAATCCAATCCCAAATGAAATTGAAGAAAAGAAACAATCGAAAAATCAAAATTAGATCAGAAATAAATGAAATCAAGAACAAAACATGTTTCAGAAGATTAATGAAACAAAAAGGTGGTTCTTTGAAAAGAAATAAAATCAGCTCAGCACCTGTGGTTCAAGCGGCTAAGGTGCCAGCCACATACACCTGAGTTGGTGGGTTTGAATTCAGCTTGGGCCCACCAAACAACAATGATGGCTGCAACCAAAAAAATAACCAGATGTTGTGGCAGGCATCTATAGTCCCAGCTACTAGGAAGGCTGAGGCAAGAGAATCGCTTAAGCCCAGGAGTTGGAGGTTGCTGTGAGCTGTGATGCCACAGCACTCTACCCAGGCGACAGCTTGAGGCTCTGTCTCAAAATAAATAAATAAATAATAATAAAAGAAATAAAATCAGTAACTTTTGGTCCAGATTAACCAGAAACAGAATAGTAAGATCTCTAATAACCTTAATCAGAAACAAAAAGGGAAAAATAACAAGGTACCACAGAGATAAAAATAATCATCACTGAATATTACAAAATATTTTATGCCCAGAAATTTATAAAAGAGAAGGAAATGGACCAATTCCTGGAATCACACTATCTGCCCAAACTTAACCAGGAAGAAATAGAACTCTTGAGTGTCAAGCACCAAAGTTGCAACAACAAAAAAATCATCCAACAACAACAAAAAAAAGGTCTGGGCCAGACAGTTTTATACCTGAATTCTACCAAACCATCAAAGGAGCACTCACACCTATATTGCAGAATCTATTCTAAAATATTGAGGAGAGAGGAACTGTCCCTAATTCCTTCTATAAAGTAAATATCACCCTGATACCAAAATCAGGAAAGGACTTACAAAAAAATTAAACTACAGACCAAAATTATTAATGAATATTCATTTAAAAATATTCAATAAAATCCTAGCAAATAGAATTCAGCTACACATCAAAGAAGGCGATTCAACATAAGCAAATCCATAAACGTTATTCACCACATAAAAGCAAAAACAAAGACCATATGATTCTCTCAATAGATGCAGGAAAAAAAAAAACATTTGACAAAATACAGCGTCATTGTTTGGTTTATCAAAGATCAGATGGCAAGGCCAACCATCTGATATAGAAGGTATATTTCTTAAACTAACAGAAGTCATCTACGATAACCCTTAGACAATTGCATATTGAACAGAGAAAAACTGAAAATGATTCTACCTAGAACTGGAACCAGACAAGGATGCCCACTATCATCTCCACTTCTATTCAACATAATGCTGGAAGTCCTAGCCAATGCAATCAGGCAAGAAAACAATATCTAAGGCAGGCATCCTCAAACTTTTTACACAGAGGGCCAATTCACTGTCCCTCAGACCGTTGGAGGGCCAGACTATAGTTAAAAAAAAACAAAAAAAAAAACTATGAACAAATTCCTATGCACACTGCACATATCTTATTTTGAAGTAAAAAACAAAATGGGAACAAATAAAATCACACTGCCTCATGTGGCCCACGGGCTATAGTTTGAGGACCCCTGATCTAAGGTATCCACATGGGGACAGAGGAGGTCAAATTTTTGCTCTTTGCTTATGATTATATCTTATACTTAGAAAATACAAAAGACTCAACCATGAGATTCTTGGAAGTGGTCAACAAATATAGTAACATCTCAGAATATAAAATCAATGTTCACAAATCTATAGCATTCATAGACACCAACAATAGTCAAAATGAGAATAAAATCAAAGACACAATACCCTTCACGGTAGCCTCAAAGAAAATGAAATATCTTGGAATATACTTAAGAAAGGATGTGAGGATCTCTACAAAGAGAACTATGAAACCCTGAGAAAAGAAATAGCAGAAGATGTTAACAATGGAAGAACACACCGCACTCATGGCTGGGAAGAATTAGCATTATTAAAATGTTTATACTACCCAAATCAACCTACAGATTCAACACAATCCCCATAAACAAATGTCATATTTTGAATAACTTTAATAAATAGGTCTTCATTTCATATGGAACCAGAAAAACATCCTAAATAGCCAAAGCAATTCTGCAAGATAAAACAAATCTGGAGGCATCACATTATCAGATTTTAGGTTATAATACAAGTCTGTAGTTATCAAAATATCATGATATTGGCATAAAAAATAGAGACAAAGATCTATGGAACAAAATAAAGAACTTAGAGATGAAACCAGCCTCATTTGCCATCTGATTTTGGTGGTTTTTTTTTTTTTTTCTTGGGACAGTTTCATGCTTGCCGTGAGGTATTTTTTGAGACAGAGTTTCACTCTTGCCATGAGGTTACATCTCACAGCAACCTTCAACTCTTGGGCTCAAGCTATTCTCTTGCCCAGCCTCCCAGTAGCTGAGACTACAGGCACCAGCCACAATGCCTGGCTATTTTTAAAAACAGGGTCTCGCTCTTGCTTAGGCTGGTCTCAAACCTATGAGCTCAGGCAATCCATCCACCTGGGCCTCCCAAAGTGCTAGGATTACAGGTGTGGCCTACTGCACCTGGCTTCACCATCTGATCTTTTTTTTTTTTTTTTTTTTTTGGATTTTTAAAAACCAAAACATTTATTGCATGACTAATTGTTGAAATTCTTAAGATGAACTGGATGCTGCAACAGCTGCCCTCTTGGGTTTAGGCGTTGTTCCTTCACGGAATCCATGCCTGAATCTGCGGTACACAATTTTTAGGTGCCTCATCCGACCAGTTCCAGTGGTATTTCTTCTTTTAGCCTTGGCACTCCAGTTATACTTTCTCTTGCGCTTAGCAGGATAACCACATTTGCCACAGGTGGACTTTTGTAGGTGGTAGGCCTTAGAGCCACAGCGGTGGCACAACGTATGTGTCTTATTCCGACGTTTTCCAAACGATGACGTTCCCTTCGTCATGGTGCGTCTGTGGCCGAGACCAAAGAGAGGACCATCTGATCTTTGAACAGAAACAGAAACATAATGGGAATAAGAATCCCTATTTAACAAATGGTGCTGGGAGAGCTGTTTAGCCACATGTAAAAGCCTGAAACTGGAATTCCACTTCTTACCACTTACACCAGTTAACTCATGTTAAATAAAAGATTTAAATCTAAGACCCAAAATGATAAAAACAAACAAACAAACAAAAAAAAAAATACTAGAAGGAAGCATGGGTAAAACACTTTACGACATCAGCACTGTGAAAGAATTTATGAAGAAGGTATCATTGGCGATCGCAACAACAACAACAGAAATAAATAAATGGGACTGATCAAGTTAAAAAGCTTCTACACAGCTAAGGACATGATCAAGCAAGCAAATAGATAACCTTCAGAATGGGAGAAGATATTCAAATGTTACAAATCTGAGAAAGGGCTAACAGTCAGAATCTACACAGAGCTCAAACAAATCAATGGGAAAAGAACAAATAATCCCATTAATCATTGAGTAAGAGACGTGAACAGAATCTTTTCCCAAGAGGAAAGAAACACATGAAAAAATGCTCGTCATCCCTAATCATCAGAGAGATGCAAATCAAAACCACTTTGAGATACTACCTAACCCTACTAAAAATACCCTACATCATAAGATTCAAAGCTGCTGGTGGGACTGAAAACTAACACAGCATTTTGGAAAGAAATCTGGAGTATCCTCGAAGAGCTAAAAGTAGATCTTCCATCTGATCCAGCAATCCCATTATTAGGTACCTTCACAGAAGAAAAATAAAATTATCTTCTCATAAGGATATTTGTAACTGAATATTTATAGCACCTCAATTCACAATCACAACAATGTGGAAACAACCCACGTGCTCATCAACATATAACTGGATTAATCAACTGTGGTATATGTATACCAGGGAGTACTATTCAGTCATAAAAAGATGGGGACTTTGCATGATTTATATTTACCTGAATGGATCCAGAGAACATTCCCCTAAGTGAAGTATTTCACAAAAGGAAAAGGAAGTACCCACGTACTCAATACTATGTTGAAACTAATAGATCACCAACTAAAGGCCCAACAAAAGAAAAACACAATTAAATTCAAGAAGTGGGGAAAGGACAGGGGGAGGGGCTTGGTAAGTTCCCACCTAACAGGTACGATGGTGGGGTATGTAGCACATTACCTTGGTGAAGGATTCAACTGCAACTCAGACTTTACCTTACAAATGCAAACAATGTTACCTAATTGTATATGGCCTCCTATTAATCCAGAATAATAAATAAATAAATAAAATATTCACAATCTTCAAAAACTGAGGCTAACACCACATACCCCTTGATTACACGATAGAGGCTTTGTGAATAAGAATGTGAGTGAAGGCAAAAACAGTTCTGCATCACGGCTCGGCATCTGTGGCTCAAGTGGCTAAGGCGCCAGCCACATATACCTGAGCTGGTGGGTTCAAATCCAGCCTGGGCCTGCCAAACAACAATGACGGCTGCAACCAAAAAATAGCTGGGTGTTGTGGCAGGCGCCTGTAGTCCCAGCTACTTGGGAGGCGGAGGCAGGAGAATCGCTGGAGCCCAGGAGTTGGAGGTTGCTGTGAGCTGTGATGCCACGGCCCTCTACCCAGGGCAACAGCTTGAGGCTCTGTCTCAAAAAAAAAAAAAAGTTATGCATGTTGAGTACTAGTTATTCAATAAATATTTACTGAGCACTAAAGATGTACCTGGCATTTTGCTCCTTAGAGATACTGCGGTAATTCCCCTGCCCTCATGGATTTTATAGGCTATTGAGAGAGATACATAAACAAATTGACCCTGATTTCAAGATGATAAAGTAAAGATGTCTTTGCTTTTGCTATTGAAATAATCCAAAATTAAGAAATCCAAACTTGAGTCATTATTAGACAACTCCAGAAAGGCTTAGAGCAGAAGACCCACGTGGGAACTGTGTATTTAAGAGTAGTAGTAGTTAGACCTCACAGGCCACCTTGACTCCACGTTCTGGTGTGACTACCGACACACACACCCCACCAACACACACGTTTGACTATAGGCTTTTATTCTTGTTTTGTTTTTTAAGAAAGAGGGGTCTCTGTTCCCCAGGCTGGAGTGCTGTGGCATGATCATAGCTTACTGTATCTCCTACCTCCTGGACTCAAGTCACCCTTTTGCCTAAGCCTCCTTACTAGATGGGAATACAGATGTGCACCAACATGCCAGGATAATTTTTTTTTCTTGAGATAGAGTCTCACTATGTTGCCATCAGTAGAGTGTGGTGTCACAGCTCACAGCAACCTCAATCTCAGGGGCCCAAGCGATTCTCTTGCCTCAGCCTCCCAAGTAGCTGGGACTACAGGAACCCGCCACAATGCCCAGCTATTTTTTGTTGCAGTTGTCATTGTTGTTAAGCTGGCCCAGGGCCGGTTCGAACCTGCCAGGCTCAGTGTATGTGGCCGGTGCTCTACCCACTATGCTACGGGCACCACCCAATGCCAGACTAATTTAAAATTTTTTTTGTGGAGACCAAGTCCCCTCTGTTGCCTAGACAACTCTTAAAGTCATTGGCTTCAAGCTATCCTTCCATTTTGGCCTCCCATAGTGCTGGAATTATAGGCATGAGCCACTGCTCCTGGCTTCTGGGGTTATTTTATGGAGAAAGAGGAGAGGGAAAGGCACTGAACTTGGAGACATTGGGCAATGAGGAGAGCAGAATGAGGTACAGCACTGATAACAGAGAGATGAAGTGCAAGTGTGCTTCCTTAACAGCAAAGTGAGACCTTTAACCCCATCCTCTACCGGGGGCAAAATGCCACAGCTGTTCCTTACTCTGTTATCACTCCGTGCCACTTTGACTCACAACAAATTACAGTTAATAATTTATGCCAACATTTGATATCAATCTCTCTATTAGACTCTAAAAATCATGAGATAACAGATCATGTCTGACCTGCTCCAGAACATATCCCAACACCAGCATAATGCCTACATATACAGAGCAAGATACCCGGGCACCTTGGATATACCAAAAATATTGATTAAAGGGAATCTTAAACATTCTATCTATATCTGTAACCTCATAAAAGCTTAGATTTTTTAAAAATGCTCTTCTATGTACTGATACCAATAATCTATGTTTAAAAATTACTAAAGCAGAGGTAACATATGCTAATTAGCTCGATATATCCATTGCATAATGTATTCATATATCAAAACATCATGTCATGCATGATAAATATATACCATTTTTATTTGTCAAATAAAATATTTTAAAACAAAGCAGAGGAGATATATATCATGTACACACCTATAGAAACACGTTTGCACATGCATAGGTATCTCTAGAAGATGCACAGAAGTGACAGTCAGTGTGGTTGCCTGGTTGGTTGGGGTTGATGCTGAGGGTCAAAAGTAAATAAGATTACTTCTTAATTCACCTTTGTACTGTGTCATGTTATCATTGCATGAATATATGACCCATTTTTAAAAAAGGGGAAAAAAGCCTGCAGCCGTATCACCCTGCACACACTGATCTCATCTGATCTCAGAAGCTAAGTTAGTATTTGGATGGGAGTTTGACTGGGAATACCAGGTGCAACGGGCTTACAAAAATTAAAATTAAAATTTTAAAAACTGTACTCTTTTGTTTCTGTCTCATTCTTCCACCACTGGTAAGCTCCAGTTACCATGGCTACTTAACTGGGTCACAGGGAGTCCATCCTCTGGTGCCTGAGCGAGAGTCTCCAGGCAGATGTGTGAGCACCCAACTGCACATCCTCTCACTGACTCTCCAGGACAACTAAGTGTTCTCAGGAGCTGTCATCTCCTTAGCTGAGTTAGGCTTCCCTAGCCATGACAATATACGAATTATTACTTCCTTGTTACAATATCTCATTTACTAAAATAGTATTATTCTTTCTAGTTAGAATGCTCCATTTGGGGGCTGTTTTATTTTTTTCTTTGGTTGCCTTGGAAATAATAACAGTATTAGCAGCTAATATGTATTGTGTGTTTAGTGGGTGTATGAGCTTGCTAGCTGCCAGAATAAAGCACCATAAACTGGGTGGCTTAAACAGAGAAATCTGTTTCCTTGCAATTCTCTAGGCTATAAAGTCCAGGAATAAGGTGTTGGCAGCACTGGTTTCTTCTGAGGCCACTGTCTTGCATAGTCACCACCTTCCCCACATGTTTTCATGCGGTCTCCACATGTTTTCATGCGGTCTCCTCTCTGTGCCTGCCTGTGTCTAAATTTCCCCCTCTTATAAGCATACCAGTCCCACCTGGATTTGTACTTACCCTAATATGCTCATTTTAATTTAATGGCCTCTTTGAAGACTCTGTCTCCAAGGTACTTGGGGATTAAGGCTTCAACATATAAATTTGGGGGGAGAGGGGGACAAAAGCCCATAACAATATGTATGAGGCCATATGATAGGTGTTTCATAAATATCTCATTTAAATCTCACAGCTAACACAGGGAGATTAAGTGATAGGATTAAGCTAGTAGGTGGTGGAGTCAGAATTCAAATCCAGACAGACACTGCAGTACCATATTACAAACAGGCTTTCTTCATGCTTCTGCTGGGTCCATTCAAGTTTCCCAGAGGAGGAAGAATGAAGTGGCTGCTGAAGTGAGCAAACAGAAGGATACCATTCCTCCAATCAACGGGAGCTCAGAGAGGGCTCCCAGCTTGTCCTCAAGGCTGACCTTGTGAATCACAGTCTACTACCCCAACCTTATGGCCCTAGGGAGCCTCTAGCAGAGGGAGGTATTGTTAGAAGTTGGCCTATATTCTCATGCCTAACCGAATCCACAAAGATGAAGTCGGAGTGCAATGAGAGACAGATCTCCTGCTTCCCCAGGGAAAGCATCCGGGACCCTTGCCTTCTATGTGACATAGTCAGGTCTTCTTAGGAGGTTGAAATCCAATCCTTTGCAGCCTAGTGGCAAGACTCCTAGAGTTCTGTACTTAGGAGGAGCCAGAAAAAGCCAAGGTTTGCCCAAAGCCTCAGGCATGAGGCAAAAGTACAAAAAAGATCCCTGCCCAGAGGAGAGTGCAGAGCAGTTAACTCAGGTCACTGAAAGCAGATACGGCAGCAAATAAGGACATCTGGAAGGTCATTAATTATAACTGCTTAGATAAGACAAGAGAGAGCGCACTTAGTTTCTCTGAGCTTCAACCTTCACACTTAAAAATATCTTTTCCCAAGACTCACAAAGTGTACAGGGAGGGGAAGAGGTTATTATCCACCTAAATCATGTCCAAGCTAGAAGCATTTAACCAGATTATCACTATCATTGTTTTTGAACAAGATAAAAATAGGGCTATGATCACTACGTACAGGCTTTAAGCAGCTGAGCCTGTAGGGAAGGCAGACAAGAAGAAGCACCCAAGTTTCTGCCTGACATGCAATTTTGAAAACTTCCTTTCCACAAAATAGAGATACATCAGCCTCTGGGTCTCTTTGCCTACTTGCCTTGGCAATGGAGGTCTGTTCGCTTCGATGGTGAACGTATCTTGTTCTGCAAGCCTATATCTTGCTCTTTCTCTGTAAACCTACCTTTCTTTTCCTCAGTAAAGTTTGTTTCATACTTGCCTTAAAAAAAAGAGAGAGAGAGATATCTATAATCATCTCAGTTAGGAAGTTATTAGTCAAGTAAAATATTCGCTAAGACGTGCAGCCAGTAACAGCTTCTTTGGTGGACTGGTTGAGTTTAGAATTAGATCAAAAATGTCTTGTGAGACACTAAAGGGCTGAAGATGTAAGATGTCATTAAAGAAGGTAAATACAGAAATGTCATTTCCAAAACATTTATGTGCAAATACTGTTCACAGTTGTTTTTTTTAATTTTTAATTTTTAATTTTTTTTATTATAGATAAAAATACACCATAGATGTGGCCCAACCCATTACACTCCCTCCACACAAACCTCCCCCCTCCCTTCCCCTTCCTTGGTCCTTTCCCCCTAGACTTGTGGTATAGTTGGGTTATAGCTTTCATGTGAAAGCTATAGTTTAGTTTCATAGTAGGGCTGAGTACATTGGATACTTTTTCTTCCATTCCTGGGATACTTTGCTAAGGAGAATATGTTCCAGCTTCATCCATGTAAACATGAAAGAGGTAAAGTCTCCATCTTTCTTTAAGGCTGCATAGTATTCCATAGTATACATGTATCACAGTTTGCTAGTCCATTCGTGGGTCAATGGGCACTTGGGCTTCTTCCATGACTTAGCAATTATGAATTGGGCTGCAGTAAACCTTCTGGTACAGATGTCTTCGTTATATTTAATAATACTGTATGGACAGTATTACCCAGATCACCAGTTTCACATTCTGTTCTCGTATAATATATTCTCCCTTACCCTAAGAGGGGGTTGGTCTAGATAGTCAAAAGGACGGCAATGCCGTATCCCTGAGAACTAGGAAGGAATGCTACCCACCTCCCAGTTGAGCTGTTAAGCCAACCAACAGGGCATTAGACCACAGAGGCCAAGCATTTCTTTCAGAGTGTGCATTCCAGTATCTTAACCTGGCTGAAGTTATTAAATATCTGAAAGACTGTGCCAGTGGACACAGAGTGGGAGCTGGGAAGAGACAGGTGCAAAAGCCACATTCATGGCCACTCCTTCGCACCCGTCCAGGGGAGGCAGACTGCCAGGTACCAGGCATGCAGGTACTTGGGCAGCATCATTCAGCTTATACATTCATTCAACAGATACTTATTATGGAGCCCTGACTATGTATCATGCTCTCTGCTAAGGACTTGAGTTACATCAGTGAACAAAGAGATCTGCCCTCATTGAGCATGTAGTTCAGCAGGATATATTGTAATAAAAAAAAAATCAGAATTACAAATTATGTCTGTTATCCTTATTGCTCCCTGAATTGAAATAGGCAATACTGGGGCATTCTGGACAGTCATGGCATTGCCAGAGAAATGCTCCTTGATATTCATCCCTTCAGCCTTTTCTGGTATTAGTCCCAATTCAGTGTGGTCCTTTCTCATGTGAACCACACTTCCAACATCAAACATCAATGGGTTCTGGAATTGATACAATTTTTATGATCTGTGATGATATCTCTGAATTCTGAAGTTAACCTATTAGTTAACTTAATAGATTCTGAGTCTCGGAATTAAAATGACTTGCTCCGCATTGTGTAGAAGCTATTAAGTTGGATGTTACAAAAATATATGTCCATATACCACCAAGACTTGGCAGGGTTACACGGAAACTGGAAGCCTCGTGGACTACTGCTGGGAATAAGATTTAAAGTCCTTTTGGAAGCCAATGGCAGTTTCTTTCCAAAATATTAATTTAAAAAATATCTTTATAGCTTATTAAGTGGTTTCCTATCAGTTTATAGCAAGAAATTAATCACATATGTACCAAAAGATGTATATTTAGGTTACTTCAAATCACTTTCACAATAGTGAAAAATTCAAGGCAAAGTACATGTCCAGTAAGTAACTAATAGGACATGCATATGATGGACTGCAATGCAACCATTAAACTACATATAGGAACACAAAGAGGTAAATTTGACAAAACAAATTATAAAGTGATGCACAGAATAAATCATACTGGCACAGAAGAACAAATTATTAAAATAGTGACAATTTTTAATTTTGTAAAAAGTGAATATATATATTCTAGAAGCATATAGTCCAGTGTTCCTGTTAATAGTGGTCATATCATGGGATTACGTGGCTTTTTTGCTTTTCTGTGTTTTCCAGTTATTTTAAAATAGCAACCACAATAAAGACAATGTATAATAGAAAGTGCTAATACGGACACGATAGACATTATGTCATTCAATCATAATCCTATGATTTGTGTACTGTAATTATCCCTTTACAAATCAGAAAAGTAGGACCCAGATAGATTAAACAACTTTTCTAAGATCACAGACCTGGATTTGAATCCAGACAACTGGGACACCAAAGCCTATACACTTAACCACCAACTCGATGATTCTTTGAATTTCTTTTGAATTCAGGAGGAAGATCCATGTGTGTGGGTGCACAAAAATACACAAACACTCTCACAGTTTTCTTAAAAAAAAAAAAAAAAAGTAAAGCAAATGACTCATTATTCCCAATCAACTCCTGGACCTAAATTAACTACAATTCTAGTTGCTTCCTTGAGAAAATAGAAAAATTAAAATAAAAATCCCAGTCTGGTGCAAGCTCACTATGGTCACTGTGTTATTACTAATATAACAATGGTCTTTATTACTGCTAATTATAATCCAGTAATTACTATGCATCTACCATGTGCCAGACTTTCTTATAAATGGTAGCTATTGTCATTGTTGCTATATTGTTATTAACAAAACATTGTTGCTACATTGTTGCTATATTATTATTAACAAAAACTAGTTGTAAATACATTAACTGAGAGGCTAAAAAAATGAGCCACCAGTTAGCAGCCACCCTATTTGCATAGACTGCTGTATTCCTTCTATTTGTACTTCACGGAGGCATTTCAGATACAGTTGTGATGGGGAGAGGGAATCTGGTCAAGCAAAGTGTACGCAGTAACCCTAAAATGGCAGACCTGAGGGAGATGTCTTCCAGGGGTCCGTCTGAGGTTGGTGACATTTTGGGTTTTAGGGGTGAATAGAAACTGAAACTGCCTCATAAAAAGCAAAATCATTAATAACATTAATTTCAACAAATATCCAAATAGTGCTATTCTTTGGAAAACAGAGTCGGTGCTATGAAGGATACAAAGCTAGATATTCATGACCTAGCTCCAAAGGGTAGAGTCTCCCAGGATGATAGTGATATGACCCACTAGAATAGAAGGCGTCGGGCAGGAAGGAATTTGGGGAAATGCTCAATGGCCATTTATTGAGTGTTTATGTAATACATACTGGTTTAAAATCTCATGAGCTTGTTTTATACTATTAAAGCTTCACACCTAAAGCCATGTTGTGAAAGTGTTTCAAAACAAAAAGTTCCAGAAGTTTCCATTCTTTGGATAATTTTGAACTATGTCATTTCATTTCATTTCATATTTATTTACTTATTTTTGAGATACAGTCTCACTTTTTCACCCTCAGTAGAGTGTCATGGCAACATAGCTCACAGCAACTTCAAACTCTTGGGGTCAAGTGATCCTATTGCCTCAGTTTTACATTTTTAGTAGAGACCGGGTCTCTCTCTTGTGCAGACCTGTCTCAAACTACTGAGCTCACGTGATCCACCCACCTCGGCCTCCCAGAGTTCAAGGATTACAGGTGTGAACCACTGTGCCTGACCTGAAATATGTCATTTTAATCTTAGTATTTTAAAGAAGATAATCCTTTCTCCCCCTTCTTCCTCTTTGCCCCTCCTTTTACTTTTTAAAAAATAGCCTTTAAAAATTTACAACCAGATGACTAGAAAAGGAAGTTTTTTGAATTGTTAGGAATAGGGAATAGTTGTTGTCAGTTTGGAGACAAAGCTGACAGAATGTATGTGAATGTATGTGAAAAAGGCCACTACATAGAGCTTTCTCTGTGGTAGGAAAACTCAGGACTTACAAAAACTTACCATCTGCATTTAGATTTGTGAATTTATGCATTAATGTTTTCCTCTGGATACGTATCTTCCCCTATTTATTTATTCTTATTTTATGAATTTTCTGGGGTGTGCATTCAAGAACAATACTCCACTGGATAACTAAAAAATTTTTAGTTCTGCGCCAGATGGAATTGGGAAGTTCTTCTACCCAAATTCATTCATTCTTTCACTCATAAACTTATTAATTTTCACATTGACTCATTCATCCTCATTCAGTTAATAGGTCATTTATAATTCATTATTTTATTCACATTGGGGTTAGGAGCTATGAAAACAAGTATAGAATGTATTCATGCACATTTTACCAGCTGGGGATCATTGAAGGGGGATTTTATTTTATAGGAGCCATCACAAATTCAATTTTAGAAATGTTGAGATTAAGTAAGGAGCTAATGAGATGAACCATTGGATATAAAGATTTAGATCTCAGTAAAGAGTTTGCTTAGGATACAGATTTGAGAGCAGACACTGTGTGGTGTATGTGTGTTATTGCAACCTTGGATATGGATAAAATTCCAGAGAGAACAGAGTGAAAGAGGGCCTGTGATTGAGATCAGGGGAATCTGGAATTTGAAAGGCAGGTTGAGGAGAACGAGCCAACAGAGGGCACCAGAATCAGTCAACCAAAACATGAATGAAAATTTAATAGAAAGTCATAAAAGTCAAAGGGAAAAAGGGCTTCAACAAGGGCATAATAGTAGGGAAAGAATCCCTATTTAATAAATCTCCATTTAACAAATGGAGAAATGGAATAACGAATAGTGAAATGGATAGTAACATGTAAAAGACTGAAACTAGATCCATACCCCTCATCACTTATAAAAATTAACACACACTAGGAAAAAGATGTAAATCTAAGACATGAAACTATAAAACCTTAGAGGAAAGTGTGGGGAAAAGTCTTAACGGCATTGGCCTCAGGAAAGAATTCATAAAGAAGACCCCATTGGCAACTGCAGCAACAAAAATAAACAAATAAATAAATAGGACCTGATTGAATTAAAAAGCTTCTGTACAGCTAAGGACAGAATCATCAAAGCAAACAGACAACTTTCAGAATGAGAGAAGATACTTGCATATTGTGAATCAGACAAAGGGTTAGTGACCAGATTATATGAAGAACTCAAGCAAATCAACCAGAAAAGAGCAAAAAGCCCCATTAATCAATGGGGAAGTGATATGAACATAAACTTTTCCCAGGAAGACAGACAAATGACCAATGAACACATGAAAAAATGCTCATCATCCCTAATCACCAGAGAAATGCAAATTTAAACTACCTTAAGATATCACCTAACCTCAGTGTGAACAGCCCACATCACAAGGTCTCCATGCTGTAGAGGCAGGAATGGTGTAAAGAGAGGACACACTTATGCAAACTGTGTAGCCAGTTAGGAAAAAAGGTGCAGAATCCTCAGAGAACTAAAAGCAGGCCCCCCATTTGATTCCACAATCCTATTAATAGGCATCTATCCAGAAGAAAAAAAATCATTTTACTATAAGAATGTTAGCGCTCAAATGTTTATATCAGCTCAATTCGTAATTGCAAAGAAGTAGAAGCAACCCAAGTGTTCATCAATCCATGAATGGATTAATAAACTATGGGAAATGTATATCATGGAATACTATTCAGTGACAAAAAAGATGGAGACTTTGTATCTTCTGTATTTACCAAATGGATTTGGAGACCATTCTATCTCCATAGAATGTAAGCATCTATGGGGAAGAGGGAAAAGTAAGCATCGCATGTACTTAGTACTAATCTGAAAATAGTAGATCAACAACTACAGGCTCATACACAAGAAAAACACAATTAAATTCAATAATTGTGAGAGGGTAGGGAGCTTGGTAAGTTCCCAGCTATCTGGTAGACTACAGGGGTATATAAAACACCTCTTGGTTGAAGGAGTCAACTACAATTCAGACTTTGGACTTAACCTTACAAAAGCAAATAATGCAACCTAATTGTATATACCCTCATATTAACCTGAAATTTAAAAAAAGGGGTATAATAAATAGAATTTAATGTTGCAAGTGAGCATTTTGTTTACAGTGATTAAGAGTATAGGTATTAAAACAAGATTAAAAGGGTGGAGCAGTCCATGGAAAATAAGAAAATAGAGAAAATATACCCAACCGTTCTGAGAAATTTGGCTAAGAGGGGGTCTGGGTGAGATTTGAGTTGACTGTAAAGGGGGAAAAAGATGCTGTGAAGAGACTCATATTTCATGGGGGTCCCCAAACAGAAGTTTCAAAATGACAATTCTGACTTATCAAGATTAGTGGCATGAGGTGGTAAGTCTGACTTTGAGTGGCAGAATAAGGGTCTAGAGGGACTGTAGGACCACATGACTTCTGCAGGTACGAAAGAGATGACACTTCTCTTTTGTCACTGTTTCTCATATCCCGTGTATATATAATAAGCATTTGCTATCATAAAAGTCTTTACTAGGTCCTTTGAAAAATGCAAAGTTGAGTCAGACTCAGGGTTTCTGCCCTCAAAAAGAAGTCACCTACATAAGCAGAGCACATGGCAGACTTTTACTTAGGATGTCAAGAAAGGCTCTGAAAGAAAGGTGGAATATATTTAACTAAGGAGGTGAAAGACCTTCCTAGGGATAACTATGAAATGCTGAGGAAAGAAATCACAGAGGATGTAAACAAATAAAAAAACATACTATGCTCACAGATCAGCAGAATCAACATTGTTAAAATGTCCATACCCCCCAAAGCAATTTACAGATTCAATGTAAACCTCATTAAAATACCAACATTATTTTTCACAGATCTAGAAAATATAATACTGTGCTTTGTATGGAACCAGAAAAGATCCCAAATAGTCAATGCAACCTTATCTAATAAGAACAAATCAGGAGGCATCACTTTATCAGACTTCGAGCCATACTACCAGGCTAGAGTAACCAAACCAGTGTGATACTGGCACACAAACAGAGATATAGACATGTGGATCATAACAGAGAACCCAGATATGAACACCTATTCCCCCCTGATCTCTGACAAAGCAGAAAAAAACATACACCTGGGAAAAGAATCCCCATTCAATAAGTGGTGCTGGGAAAACTGGTCAACCACATGTAAAAGACTGCAAAAGGGGCTGTACTTCTCACCATTCCCAAAAATTAATTCACAAAGCATTAAAACTTAAACTTAAGTCATGAAACTATAAGAATTCTAAAAGAAAATACTGGAAATACTCTTATAGGTATTGGCCTAGGGAAAGAATTTATGAAGACCCCAAAAGCAATCATGGCAATAACATGAGACCTGATCAAATTGAAAAGTTTCTGCACAGCTAGGGACATAGTTAATCGACTAAACAGACAACCTAAAGAATGGCAAAAAATATTTGCATGCTATCCATCTGATAAAAGGCTGATAACCAGAATCTAAAAGGAACTCAAACAAATCATCAAGAAAAAAAATCAAAGACCCCCATTAAAGAGGGTGTAAAGAACATTAACAGACATTTTTCAAGTGAAGATAGTCTAATGGCCAACAAACACATGAAAAAATGCTCACCATTTCTAATCATCAAAGAAATGCAAGTCAAAACCACAATGAAGTATTATTGACTAACTACAATGAGAATGGCTCTTATCAATAAGTTCCAAATGAAGAGGATGCAAGAGATAGGAACACTTATATACTATTGGTAGGACTACAAATTAGCACACTCTCCCTGGAAAATAGAATGGAGATACCACAAAGAACTAAAAGTAGACCTACCATTTGATCCAGCATCCCACTACTAGGTCTTTACTCAAAGGAAAAATGAGACATCCTATTAAAAAATATATATATTTGTACTTGAATGTTTACAGCAACACAATTCACGTTAGCAAAGATGTGAAAACACTCAAAGTACCCATCAATACATAAATTGTGTATATGTATACCATAAAGTACTACTCAACCATTTTAAAAAAAGGTAATCTAGTATCTTTTATAACAACCAAGATGGAACTGGAGACCATTCTTTTAAGTGAAGTATGGCAAGAATGGAAAAACAAATGTCACATGTACTAGATACTAAATTAGAATTAGTCAATGAACATTTACATGCACATGTGGAAGTAAAACTCAACAGAAATCAAGTAGGTGGGAGGGGTACGATGAGGACTGGGTACATTCACACCTAGCTGGTACAATACACACATTTTGGGTGAAAGGTGTAGGTAACTTTGATTTAAAATGTATAAAAAACAAATTATGTAACCAAAACATATATACTCCATCATATTCAAAATAAAAACAAATTATCTCAAATTAAAAATAAAAACGAGAGAGAGGGGGAAGGTGGCATGTTTACTGAACCAGAAAGATACATCCAAGCAAGGAGACTGTCCACAATGCCATTCCTAGACTGTAAGTAAGGAGACTGCCCACCAATGCCATTACTAGACTGTAAGCAAGGAGACTGCCCACAATGCCATTACTAGACTGCAAAATCTTTCCTCCTGAAGGTGGTTTCTGCTTTAAACAGTACAAAAACCTAATGGACAAATGACATCTACCTTCTGTCAACCCAGGGAAGCATTGCCATCTGCCACCCAAGTTTTCACCTATGTGTTCTGTAGACATGAAGGGGAGAGGCCTGTCCTGATTGGCATGTGGCTCCACTAATGCGTTTTACCTTAGAGCCAGTAGGGGCTGTTCTCCCCTCAAGAAGCCTTTGAACCCTGTTGTAGATAAAGTGGGTAATCAGATCATTCAATGCTACTGGCCCTCTTTGGTCTTCTTTGCTATTCTCATGGGTCTCAAGACTTTGTTCCTTCTATTTCATTAGAGCGTTTTGGACAAAAAGAAGATGAAGAAGTCGATTGGATAGCTTATGGGCATGTTAAAGGAAAATAAGGGGCCAGGTGAAGTCCACTCAGCTCTGTTATGATAATAGGTATGTCCCTGTCCAGGTCCTATATCAGATACCTTGAACAAGGATCTATGAAGACTGCTGGGTACATCTTTTTATCCTCTCTCCTCTGAAAGAGGTGGAGGAAGACAGTCTTCAGAGGATAGAGATGGCTGCATCTAATTTTTTTGAACCTAATCTGAAAGAGGAGGCAGGGAATGACATGGAGGTAGTAGGAAGGTGGGGAACAAGGAGAAGAGGCTTCATTGCCAGGGGCATGAGTGTGTTGACACTGGGTAATTCTGTGGCAGGACATTTGACCACCCAGAAATTTAATTTGCAAGAGCTTCACTCAAACAACTGCACCTCTCCAGTTTTCTCTGTCCCTGGCTTCTTTCCCCTTCCCAGCCATCTTCTACCCTGTGGTTGTCAGGGCTGTTACCTGTCATCAGAAAGAGGATAATTGGCCCTGAGAGTTTAAGAAGATTGTAGTAGAAAGTAAAATATATATGGGAGAAGGAGAGGTAATAAATATTTGTTGAGAATCTACTCTGTGCCATGCATCATAGAGATATTTTTAAATCTTTACACATACACACAAACACATATACCACTTGAGCAGCCATTATGATTCTTATTTTATAAACAAGGAAACCCAAGAAGTGATAGAAATGAGATTTAAATGCATGTTCTTTTTAACTTTTTACTATTTGATACAACGTAAACCATTTGGATAGCTTTGCTTTGGTTCCCCAAGTTTAAAAAGCCAGTTACCATGTTATTCATCCCTATGAAATCTGACAAAGGGCTAATAACTAGAATCTAAAGAGAACTCAAACTAATCGATAAGAAAAGAGCAAACAATCCCATTTATCAGTGGGCAAGAGACACGAACAGAACCTTCTCCCAAGAAGACAAACAGATGGCCAACAAACATATGGAAAAATTCTTACCATCCCTGATCATCAGAGAAATGCAAATCAAAATCACCTTGAGATATTACCTAACCTCAGTGAGAATGGCCCACATCACAAAGTCCCAAAGCTGCAGATGCTGGTGCAGATGTGGAAGAAGGGAACATATTTACACTGCTGGTGGGACTGCAAACTAATATAGCCTCTATGGAAAGAAGTATGGAGAATCCCCAAAGAACTTGAATCAGACCTCCTATTTGATCCCACAATCCCATTTCTAGGTATCTACCCAGAAGTAAATAATAATAATAATAATAATAATAATTTTACCATAAGGACATTTGCACTAGATTGTTTATTGCAGCTCAATTCACAATTGTAAAGATGTGGAATCAACTCAAGTGCCCATCAACCCATGAGGGGATTGATAACCTGTGGTCTATGTAGTCCATGAAATACTATTCAGCCATAAATAAGATGGAGACTTTATATCTTTATATTTGTATTAACTTTATCTTTGTATTAACCTGGATGGAGTTGAATAACATCCTCCTTAACAAAATATCACAAGAATGGAAAAGGAAGTATCTAATGTACTCAAAACTAATATGAAATGAGTAGATAAACAACTACACGCCCATATGAGAGAAAAACACAGTTAAATTCAAGTTGGGGGGGGGGGGGCGCTGGTAAGCTTTCACCTAATGGGCACAATGTAAGAGTATAAGCCACACCTCAGGCCTCAACTACACCTTGGACTTTGCCTAAGAAATGCAAATAATGTAACCCAGTCATTTGTAACCTCATATTAACCTAAAATAAAAATTAAATAAATGAATAAAATTTTCTATGGTTTGACTCAAAAAAACCCCATATCATTGACATGATACCATAATGGGCCATTATGGCCCAGAAGACATTCCTTGACCAGAAGAGGGTACGGAAAGCACCATGTATTCTCTGATTTCCTTTTAAGCCAGTTCTACATCTGGGTTCCTGTAGGTCTAGAATTGGCCACCATATTTTTTGAAGAATAGAAAATCCTGCAAACAGAAGGTTGTGATGAAATACACTATTTTCTAATCATAGCTGAGCTCCAGGCTCCAGGATCTTAAGACACTTAGAACAAAGCTAAGTGAGTCCACTCCCACATGCTCTGCTGCCTACTTGCTGGCCCATGTGTCACCTTCCTCGGCCTCCTCTGGAGGTTCCACTCACCCTTGCATTTTGGTGTCAGCTGCCTGCAGGGAATCAAGCCTCTTTTCTGTGAAGCGCTTCAATGTTCTTAGAGGAAATGTGATATAAACCCAAAGCACAGATACGGAATGGGCATGAATCACAATGTTGGCATGCAGTGGGAGGTAGAGGTTTACTCAGAGATGGACCACGCAGGGGTGAGAGCTTGACGCTGCCTCCTGATTGTGTTTCTGTCATATCCACTATCACGGAATGCGCGGGCCCATTCGATCATTTTCGGGGCCTGCATCCAGCACAGAGCTCCACTCAGCTGCTGTCTGACCTAACTGAAGCATGGGGAGAAGACTGAGAGACCAATGAAGGCAGGAGAGGGGGTGAAGGCAGCGTGAGACTCAGTCATGCTCACTGAAGGAACCATGTTCCCAAGTGGCAACTGTCCTTGTAGAGCTGGCCAGCCTGCACCAGCTTCTTGGGAGGCGTGGACTCTAAAATACTCTCAATAGTCTGAGCTCCTCACCTTTGTCTGCACCCGGACATCCTGCCTTCTCCTCCTATCAGATACCCATGCTGAGTGCTCACCGGATCTAAATCACTGCCTGCCCACCTCCATCCTTTCAGCTGTGTCCTCAGAGTCTGTCCTCTCCCCTGGTTTACAAAGCTCTTTCCTTTATTTCATCTAGGTCCTAAATTCCACCCACACATTCTTTGAGTGCCCATCTCACTTGACTGACTTGAAGAGAGACAACACATCTGGGCTCTTCTGCCTCTGTCCTTTCTGTTCCCACCTCTCTTCCATGCACATGTTACTCAGGCTTGCTGGGTGCAAAGGAGATGAGAGGATGTGACTTCTGTCCTCTAGGAGCCCACAGTTTGGGAGGAGGGAGCAGCAGCACATGTGAGTAACTGACCACTAAGTGAAAGAGATAAAGGATTCAGAGGAGGGAAGGGAACCATGGTCTGGGGGAAGAAGATGCTGGAGGTGAGTCTATCCTGAAGGACAGATGGGATTAGCCGTGAATAGCGGTGGGAGGAGGGGAAAGGAGAGTCACTATAGGCAAATGTAATGTGGGCACCAAAACAAGCAGGTAACACACAGGTGTGGACAGTGAAGTTCAAGGGATTCTCCCACTATGTGTTGCTATATGTCTAATTGAGTGGTCTCAAGTTCTGGTGCTTATCAGAATCACATTGGGAGCTTCGAACATTATGCCGCCCAGGCTGTACCCCAGACCAAGCAGATCAGAATCTCTGTGGGTAGGACTCAGGGCATCAGTACTTTTTAAAGTTCCTTCATTATTCCAAAATGTAGCTGGGGTCCAGAGAAAGTGCCCTAAGTCACCACCTACTGTATTCTAGTGTCTCTAGACCAAACCTTTGGGAATTAGAAGACCTGGGGTGGGGCCTGACATTCTGCATTTCTAATAAAGTCCCAGGTGGGGTTGTTGCTGCTAGTCCCAGGCCACACTTTGAGTACAAAACTCTAAATGAGAATGCTGTCAATTAAGCAAAATAGCTAAGCCATTGTGTGCCCTGATGGTAATTTCCTTAAGGAGCAGCACTTTGAATTCACAAATGGAGCTGCCTGAGATGCAATTAATACAAGTCCACATATAGATAAGCACTCAATACACACTGCTCAGTGATTTGGTCTCCCTGGTGATTTGTGGATGAGAGAATGATTATTGAATAGCATTATTGTTGAATAGCCTGTGAGGATTCTAGGCACTGTTGACTCATGATTTGGAGCTCCTCATAGAAAATGAAAAAAGTGATGGGAGACAGGGAGTGAAAGAATGTATCACCCACTAAAATGTAAAATGTGACAGACCTCCATATCTTTTTGATCCGCAGATGCAGAGAGACTTGTTCTCTGGGTGCAGAGACCTGTTCTCCTGGACAGTAGGGAAAGAGACTAATTATTGCTATAGTTTCATCACATCTGATGCATCCAACGCTGATTACTGCAAAGTCCTCCCTAGTTTTGAAAAGTGTAAAAAGTTCTCCATTTTGAATATTTTTAAAAATCCTAGCATGAATTGCATGTTCATTAAAGGAATATGTGCTGGTTTAGTAAAACAGCAGGTTTCTTTGCTTTGGGATGAATTACATCAACTCAGAAGCTCTGATTGACAATACAAACATGTAGAGATGTGTGTGCATGTAAACATGTATGTGCATGATACACATATACATACATATACACATTTATACACACACACACTCATAATCCTTGTTTAATAACCAATAAGAAAGCTTTGGGGTAAATAATATCTCAAAGTATAATATTCACCCAGGCAAAAGCTGAAAGAGAAGATTCTGCTGCCTATATAGACCCACGCCCAGCCCTTGACCATGGCTTTTCACCTTTACAAACTATGACTATGACTTCATGCACTCTCATCCTTTCTTGGGAGGTGCTAAAAATCAAGATCCATTATTCCCCTTTCACAAATGAAGTGGCTGCCACCGGGGCTTAGAAGTTTAGGCACCACTCCCTGTAGCCTGTGCTTTGCCATTTTTCCTCAAGTATGAAAATGAAACACTGTTTGGAATTAGTTGTTTAGATCAGGAAAAGAAAAATAAACTTCAAAATTATTCAATCCATATTTGCTTATTGTAAAAATATAGAAACCAAGCCCCACCTAGCTTAATGGCTTGGGCATATCAAACCTGGTTGATGGTAAAACCAGTTCTCTCCCAAAGACAGTTCACGGGAACTGACAATTTCTGTGGACTTTCTTTTGTCTGGGATTTCCGCAAAGAGAAAAAGACCTGTCATTTGAATATAATTTGCCTAATCTATACTTAAAAAAACTTTTCATTTTTTTCTTATTCCCTAAAGTATATTTATGTCCTTCAGCTGTACCATTTGAGCCCCTAAAGCTCACTGCTGGTTGTACTAGAATGTAAACAGCAAGAAAATGGAACTCTCTGGATTTTCCCCAATCAGATCGATTTTCCAGCAAGTAACAAACTCATAAATAATGTATATGCTTTAAACATATTTAGCACAAATTAGGAGGTTATACTAGTTACTCTTTGACAGATGGTTTTAAACTATATTATCATTATTAGTGTCAAGGTAGAATGAACAACTTATCTTGTGAGTGGTAAAAATCAATCATCATTTCCTTGCCCTGATTCTTCATTTTGAACCATATCAATATATATTTTGAAACCTTTCAAATATAAATTGTTAAGGTTCAAATGGACCAGTTTGCTTATATGAATGTAATATACTTTGTTACTTAAAATTCCTTTGTAGTTGTAAAGTAAACTTCTTTCATAATAGCTAAATCACTTTTGAGAGCAGATGTTTTTATAGGGTCTCTTCTAATAACAGAGTTTACTCAATTGTCACATATAGGAGAAAGGACCAAAATGCTTCAGAGGACAACGGAGCGATACAACATGTACTATTATAAAGCAATTATCTCCTTGGAGATTCTGAGTGTTGAGATCACTACTGTTCCTCACCACCTCAGCAACACAAATATCTATTAAAGAAGGTGATTTGGTTTGCTAAACCTTGCTATACCTAAGTGTCCCCAACATAATAATTTATCAAACTGCAGGGCTCGACCTACAGGGAGCTACTACTGCTCAGTCTATGGAAATGTGTCTGACAATCACCCAGTCATGTGGTCCATACAACACCAGACAACTGTTTTGTTTACAACTTATTCCACATTTATGTCTCCGCAGCCTTTCCCCTGAGCCCAGCCCATCCCTTTTACGTATGAACTGGCTTTACACTGTTAAGCATTGAGCTGAAAGGTACGTAGTTTTTCAAGTCTCCATTTGATTTGAGTTGAATGGGCTTTGAATTCAGCTGTAAGAAAGAACTTGGTCACGTGAACCATCTGTAGATGAGGAAGAATAAATGGGACCAATAGTTGATGATTTGATTTCTCAACAACTCTGTTCCTCTGGGGAACAAAGCACCTTCTTTGTCAAGCTTGATTTGATCTTTAAGGATATAACCCAGAAAGAATAGATGCCTCTTCCTTTATAAAATGAGGTTAGAGGAGGAGAAAAGAATCAAGTTTATTTATTAAGCCATACAATATATTTTTAAATGAATGTCTAATATACGTCCACCACTCGGTCAGGTGCTGGACATAAAATGAAAAGATATACTGGGCAATCTACTGGGGCAACAGAGAAGTAAATAAACTGCTACAATGCACTGTGGTAAGCCGTTTTCTTGCTCTTTAATCATAGGTAAGTTATCTATTTCCTCCAGCTTTCTTGTCTATAAAGTGGGCTTAAAATAGTCCTCTTTTCATATTATTACTGGGGAAACACTGCTGAAAGATCCATGGAGTTCTATAATTCATCCAGCTATCATTTTTGTTGGAAATTACAAAAGACCACTTAGCATTAACCAATTCCCTCAAATAACCAATGAGTTCAGAAAAGCTTCAGTGTGGGAGGGGCCAAGAGTAGTCTTTAATACGCTGTTTTCAACATACAAACATATGTTTTCATTGGATTTCATGGTAGAAAATTGCCAGTGTCTCGCTGGGAAAATGTTGCTTCTCTAAATGATTCTTCATATTGGATCTTGAGAATGTGGGTCATTTTGTTGCAGGCATATGTCAGAGTGACCACTTCTCCCAACATCACCCCTTCTAATCCTCAAGTTCCCTGAACAAAGCAGGGAAGTAGTCACGCAGAAGACAGCAAAGGCAGGCTTGCCTGGAAGGCACAAATAGCTTGATAGATTGAGTCATCTACATGGTAAAAATATAAGTATGCAAGCCAACAACACAAAAGCACCAAGGTTCAGTGAAGGAAGAAGAACAGGTAATAACTGAAGGGAGATCAGTGGAAAAAGGAGAGGGAACCTGTCTCAATAGAAGCTTCTTGTGCACACCCAGGGACAGAATGATCCCACTGTATCCAGAATTGGACAGATCTCAGCTAACGTCATTTCTTATTCAAAACACTCCATTTGGAAACTGTCATCTAAGATACTTCAGAGTCGGGAATATGTTAGGAGGGCAAGAGTTGTAAGGCCTTGTTTGCTGGCTGGAAGAAGGCCAGGAAGGAACATAGCATCCAGAGGTGAGAACTGGAGAATGGACCTAAGAAAGAGAGAAATAGGACTGAATTTGCATTGCTCTAGAAAGCCAGGAAAAAAGAGTAAGGGATGGGAATGACTTAGGTCAGCCTACTGGAAAACTGTCTAGAGAATGACGTGAGAATGGACTATTATGGGAGGGAGTGAGCTTCCTTCCCTGAAGGAATGAAAGCATCTTTTAAGTATTCTGTAAAAAAGATACTGGTTTATTCTATTAAAAGGATACAGACGTACTTGGGAGAACAAATACGGGGCATGGAACTATATGACTTCTAAGGTAATTTCAAACTCTAAAACTTGTGGTTTTATAAAGAGCTGAGAAAAATCAAAGCCAAAACTGAGAGAATAAGATAGAAAATTTTGTATTTGACAGTATTTTGTAGCTTTAGTCAGTGATCAAAGCAAAAGTGAAAACAAGTATGACAGGATCCAAAAACAGGCATCGGGTCCTAATTTTGTTACCCAGCCCTATTTCTCCAAACTTGGCAGTAGCTTCTTCACAAATGATCAGCTTGGGATTAGAACGAGGACAGATGAAGTTGTCCCTGTCTGTGTCGAATAACTCGACCTTCCCGGGAGATGAAAGGTGGCATTTGTAAAACTCATTGGACTCCCCGAGAATGGAGAGCAACTCATTCTACTTTCCCAGATGACTCAACATAGAATGTCTAGCAGCCTCGTGCCCACATTTAACACCAAGACTTTTTTTCAGGTTTGAAGAGGACTTATGGACACTTCAAACCCACTAGCTCCACGTCTGAATGCCGAATCTTATTCAGAACACTGGTGCCACCCAGTGCCTCTTTTCTCAGTGTAAATTCCCACCCAGAAACCTGAAGTCACTTTAGATGCATCCCTGTCTTCTCACTGCATGCAATCCATCATAAAATTCCAATTTCATCTCCTGAATTGGATTCAAATCCATCCAATATCAAGTTCAGGAGAATGCCAATTCTCCTCTGGGTATTTCTATGGCTGCTAAAATGGTCTCCCTATATTTCTTCACTTCCCACTAATGTGTAGCAAGAATGGGCATTTTCTTGAGATAGAATCTCCTTCTGTCACTCTTAGACTGCTATGGCACCACAGCTCACAGCAATCTCAAACTCCTGGCTTTGAGCAATCCTCTTGCCTCAGTCTCCTGAGTAGCTAGGACTGCAGGCACCTGTCACAATGCCCAGCTAGTTTTTCTATTTTTTAATAGAGACAGGGTCTCGCTCTTCCTCAGGCTGGTCTCAAACTCCTGAGCTCAAGCAATCTCCCAACCTCTTCCTCCCAGAGTACTAGGATTACAAAGGCATGAGCCACCATGCCTGGCCAAGAATGGTCATTTTAAGACACAAATCTGATGAGGTATCTCCATTCTCAAAACCCTTAATGACTTCTCACTGTTTTTAGGTTAGATGCCAAAATACTTAAGGTGGCTATGCCTTTCAGACCCATTCTTCCCCCTTTCAACCAACTCTGTGACCCAAAAGGCTGACCTGCATGGGCTCCGGTGCTGGACAACCTTGCTGTCTTTTGTTTAGGTTGAACCAATGGAAGTAAAGTGGCACTGGCAAGGATCAGTGTGGAGAAGAATAAAGTTGGGGTATTTGTCCTTTCTTCTTTCCTTTCCCTCTCTTCAGAGTTTACATGAGCTCACTTTGACCTTCAATGAAATGCCAGTGCTCCATTCAGGTGGTCCCATCCCCACACTGCCTTTCCAGGTTCTAATAACCCCTTTATCCCTTTTCCCTTTAGATGGTAATGATATCTCACTGTTACTAGGCCTGGGGAAATGAACTACCCTCTATGGTTTTCTTTACTCTGCCCACATCTTTGAAATAATCTTTAAGCATTAGGAAAACCATTCTGGATCCTCTTAAGAGTCAAAGCTAAGAGTCAAATTAGGGTATTACAACTTTTACAAAGCCTGCTCTTCTCCATAGCACTCACTGTAGGACTGGCTGATTAATTCTGTGATTGGTTGTCTTATGTCTGTCTCTCCTGCTAAGATGAGGAAAGCAAACACCTCTGTCTTAGCATCCCCAGATACTTGGGACACTTACACAAAGCTGCTCAAATGAAAGGGATGCTAAGAGTAGAAAGATGAGGATGGTAGAAAGGAAGGCCACAGGAAGAGAGAGCCCTGGTCAGAGTTATGAGAACCATCACAAGCCAAGGATTCCCACACTGCAAAGCCAAGGGGTGGGGGCAGGAAGGAGTGTCCTTGCACTGTCATAGAAAACCTCAGGGAGGGTTGATGCCAGGAAACTGTTTGATATGTCATATTTCCCAAAGAGATTATTTGTCAAAGCAGATAAGTTCAATTAAATTCCATTTTTAAATGTGAAGTTTATACCCCAAAGAGTAAATCATTTTCTGCTATTCCACTTGGATTCCCCTCCTCCCTCCACCACCAGACCTTCTGTCCTCTTTCCTTTACTTATCAATCTTTCTACCAATCTTTCTTTGTCAATAAACTCTGTACTGTTGTTGGAAAAAAAGAAGTAACTTGGCTGGATTTGACAGAAGTGTTACTGTGAGCTATTTTCAAAGGAGAAATGGTGGTTTTGCTTCAACACTCACATACCTTTAGGAAAATCACATACTTAGTTTTTTGTTATTATCAGTTAATTATCAGCTCACATCAAAGAAAAGATTAATTAGAGTGTCTCATCCCACACTTCTGATGAGTGGAGGAGCGTGGCTGCCATTGGCCCGGAGAGCAAGAAGGACTCAGGCAAGTGTTTCCTTTGATGAGGTTGTGAGCACAGAGGAAGAAGGGCACTCTGAAGAAGCATCCTAAGATTACTAGTTCAAAGTCAGGAAATCAGTCCAGAATGGCCAGTTCAAATGGTGATGGGCAAAAGATTGCTGTAAAAATGAAACAAAAAATATCAATCATCAAACAAACAGGCAAGATGTTGACCACAGGGAGGGTGCTGAGTGAGGGCATGTTGAGCAGGCAGAGGGGGGAAAAAAAAGACACAACTCCAGAGCACAGTGTAGGAGTTACTAAAGCCCTCTTTGTGGCTTCTTTCTATTGCCTTGGACAGCTGGGAGGTCTGTGAGAGGCAATAGCAATGTGTTGCGTGTTCACTGTCCACAACTGTGAGGTCAGGAATGGGTAAAGGAGGTGGGGTGAGCAAGGCCAGACGGAGGGAGAACTGCAGGAATCACCACGTTCAGCTGCGTAACAATCAGTAGCTCCCAGTTGGAAAGGTTGTGCAACCTTTCTTCTTTTCTGCCTCACATTGGAAGAATAAGAGTTATCTTGGGTAACACAAGAAATACACAAACACTAATGAAAGCTGATGAGCAAAAAAAGGTTCCAGCATACTTTTCACGATATCCGGATATCTGACACCACACGTAAGCAAAACAGTCCTTAAATAATCTGCATATGGCCCAGAGGTTGGAGTTTGAAAAGCCTCCTCCAGAGCCTCCAAGGGTAAGTGTTCAATAGTGGGGATCCTCACTCTAGGATATCAGGGATGTCATTATATTAAACATAACCTCACCCAGTGACTGGTGCTTCTCAAACTCTGACGTGCAGACCAATCACTTAGGGATCTTGTTAATGTGCAGGCTATACAGGGATCTGGGGTGGGGTCTGAGACTGCAAATACTATTTAGTTCTGGGTGACACCAACACTGGGCTGGTTACTGGGCCACACTTTAAGTAGCAAAGTCCTACACTCCATGGAGTGTAGGCATTTCCCATGAATGGTGCTGAGATGGATTCTCTCCTTCATTCCTCACCTACCAAAGCAATTATAAGCTAATTGTTGAGAGGCAGTGCTTTTAAAATTGTTAGAATTAGGGCTGGATTATACATATAAATTCAGACTACCAGCTCCTCTTGGAAAATTAGAAGATCTGGCAATGCTGGGCCATGGAAACAACCCATTGGAGCTGAGTGACAGCTGCCTCTTTTAGATGAGGACACTTTACACCTGCAACAATCTATTCTTACATCTAGTTGGTTTCAATCTTTTATATTACTGGCCTGGTTCTTTTCTGCATTACTGTTTATGAATTCTGATATACCAGTTTGAACCAAGATGCACCCTATTTATTAGAAGAGTGTTTTGTCTCCAATAAAGTCTTTTTGGTAATCAACACAATTCTTCTCTTTGGAGAAGCTGTATCACTGGGCTTGAGGATGGAAACAAGTCCAAAAAGAATACATTTTCTGACACAAATGGCCTTGTCCATTTGCAGAGAAGTAAAGAAAAATTGAACAGTTGTACAAACAGTGGCAGAGCTAGTAGAATTGGATGCAATATTCTCAAGTGGCAAAAATTAAGCAGCTAATCATGTTCAGTGACAACTGAAGAATCCAGATGGTGATCAAAAGTTCAACCTACAGAAACTGCAGATCAAATAGGTACTGAGGAGTCAAACAGAAAAGACTGACTAAAGCTAAGAAGGAAAAAAGAAGATAATGCATCCCATCTAAGTCATTTCATAGGAATCGGCAAGTTTACCAGCCTCTGACTTGGAAACATTAAGAGCAAAAAAGAAACATTCAGAGAGAACAACATGAAGCTGAAATAACCCCTTTCTCCTCCTTGCAATCTTCGGATGTGCAAGCTCGCCTACGGGTTTGATTTGCACTGTTTACTTACATTTTTCTATTCCTCTTACATATTTCTCTCCCACACACAAGATTTTGAGAAGAAACTCAGGAGAAAATATTTTCTTTGCATAATTCTTTCATGCTCTTTCTGAAATAGTATCCATAACACCAACCGAGAGCTTGCAGAGAGAACACTTCTGCCTTTGTTCTAGAATGGAGAGGTTTGAATTAAAGGCACAGGCAGCAAAGTGCCAGCGAGACTGGATCAGGCTCAGTTATGTCCCTGTTGTCCCAGCATCTCTCGACTGGAGCTAAAATCCTCATGGAGTAAAATACCAGGGTTCCACACCTTCCAGGCCCCTTCCCTGGACAGGCAGGTGTCCTTAAACCCTTCATAGCGCCCCCTATAGGTTGCCCTGGCCCAGATCTGCAGCTGCCCAACTGGATCAACCCATGAAGGCAATATCTCATGTATTGAAAATTGTCTTTATTACCTCCTTTTATCAATTATCAATCATGAATTCTATTCCTCTTGCTTTCCAAGTTTCAAAGTGCCAATTGAATATAAGGAAAAGGGCATGTTGACTTGAAGTCAGAAACTCTGAGTTCAGCTATCAGCACTGCTATTGAGCAGCTGTTGAATCTAGGGCAGCTAGACTCTCAGAATGTCACTCTCCTTCTTTGGAGAGGACAATGAAGACCACAGTACTAAGCTGGAGGGCTGTTATGCTTACTCCATGGTAGGTAGTTCAATAAATGGGTTGTGGAATCTTAAACAGATAAGTGGAACATAAATTTCTTAACATGTTCTATCAGTTTGTGTTTGCTTCCTTGAGGACACACACACACTGAGGTGCCCTAACTGGGCTCAGATTTCTCTTGTGCAACAGGTCTTTGATTTGAGTGGCTTGCCATCTTCTGGTCTATGAGGTCTTTGTGGCAGAACTTGTAGTTCCCGCAGCCCACCTCAGTCCTACAGGAAAATAAATGGGCTGCAGCAGCCCAGCACAAAATGTGTAGGCATGCTGCGTGATGATAATAACACATTGTCCATTTAAACCCTGTTTATACTTGGGAAAAAGTCTCCTTTTCTTATGTCGTTAATAAAAATACAGATGAAGCCAATCCCAATATATTCTCTAGCATCCAAGTAGGGCCTTTGAAGGATGACAGGATTAGTTACAAGATAGAGCTTGGAATCTTCAGCTTCTAACTGCCTTTGCTCCAGTGAATCTAGACACTATTTTATTTGAATATCTGCTTGTTTTTCCTAACGGATAAGATAGGGAGGTTCTTTTTAATTCTCTTTATATTGTAAAAGATGGTGATGCTGGAGAAATACCAGAATCTATATTTTTTACTCGGAAGCAAAATTCATATTCAGCATTCTTAATCTAAAATTCCCAAATGCTCCAACATACGAAACTTTCTGAGCATCAACATGACTCTCAAAGAAATATGCTCATTAGAGCACTTTGGATTTTGGACTTTTGGACTAGAAATGTCCAAGTGGTAAGTGCAAATATATGCCTGACATTCACTGTTGACCAACATGGTGGGCTAATGAAACCACACTGATCATACTTTATGTCTCCACACCCCACTACCTGATTTCTCTCATGTAATATCTTCCGCCTTTACTATTTCCTGAAATGGTCCTATGCATTCCTCAAGTCTCAGTCAGGGACTATTACCTTTGGGAACCCCTCCTGACTTGCCTGCACCTTACCTCACCCCGTATCTTCTAAGCCTGTGCTCTTCCCTCCTTCCTTCTCCTGTCCTGACTCAAGGGCAGTTGTCACTTGTTATATGTTTTGTAACTACCAAAGAGAAGTTTTAACTAGGTGTGGGGCCCCCAGGTCAGCCACCATATGTTATTCTTCATATCTTTAGCACAATGTCAGGCATATAACAAGTGCTAAATGATTGCATGTTGAGAATATTTTGATAAAAAGAAGTGATGGTATTGTTACAGTGTTGAGCTATACTCAATTCCAGGTCTTACTCAATTCCAGGTCTATGTAGGCCTTCTGATCTGGAATATTACCCTTCATTTTTCATTCACCAGCCCATATACAGATTGAATGTGGTAATACCTTTTGCAGGCCTTGGTAAAGAGGCCAGCTTTCCATCAGAGAATCAAAGGCCCTTCTACATGGAAATGCCCTGCAGCTTCCTTTTGGAAAATTGCTCCCAATATTGCTCATAGATGCCCAGTAATTATTCAGTTAAATAATTAATATAAGTTTCCTATCATACTTGGCTGTAATTCCTAACCCTAATATCTGGCAGTATTTTTATAAGACTTATAAATTAATGTCTTAAACTAAGCCCACTTTATAAATTATACATAATACACAATGTTTAAATATTGTGTATAAATATGAGGGCTGTTCAGAAAGTATCAAGCTATGTAATATGAAATTAGAGACATGCGTGGCTGGATACTTTCCAGATAGCCAGAGAGAGTGAGAGAGAGAGAGAAAGAGACAGATGTTATCATATATAATGTGCACTTTTTCCCCTTACTTTTCCCATTTAGGGGAAAATAAAGTGCACATTTTATGTGGATAGTACTAATGACATATCTACATAAATGTTTTTAATTCTTTTTACTTATGCTTATATGTTAAAAGTGTAACTCTAGAAATCAGTAATGATATCCAAAATAATGACCTGGAATATGGTAATTAGCTTTGTTGAAATTATAATGAACTTGCAACAAAAGCATTTTCAGCAAACGAAGAGCAATGTGTTTCTCTTTGTACACTTTAGGTGGGAGCTAGCAATCTAGCTGATAGTTTTACAAAAATTATTGAACAATCCCTTGGAAAATGTTGAAAGCAATCATAACACACTTGAAAACTCAACTTGCTGTGATACCTGGTGGCCTAACCAGCCAACTGCAACCACTTGATGTGTCAGTAATCAACCCTTTAAGGCCCTAATGAAGAAAGAGTGGACATCCTGGATGCAGTCAGCTGGGGGCAATTTAATACCTACCGGTAGAAATAACAAAGCAACCAGCGCCCAGGTTTGTGATTAGATCCTAAGATTGTGGAATGGTGTCAAAAATGAAGTGGTTGTGAAATTGTTTAAAAAATGTGGAATCAGCAATGCTATGGACAGAACAGAGGATGATGAAATTTACTGAGGGAAAGAAAGTGACTCTTCAGGAGACACCAGCAATATAGAAATTGAAGAACATGACACTTTTGATACTGACAACAAGGAAGAGCTCTTGGCCTTTGTGATACATAAATATTGTGAATTTGTTACCAGTACGTAAAATTTCTCATGCAGTGTGTCTGTTCTTGTGTTTTGAAATTATTGGTTACATAAAATTTCTTTTACCATAATGTGTTAAAAAAAATGCTAAAATGCCTTTAAAATACAAACCCCCCCAAGTACCTAAATATTAACAAATAAAAATTTGAATTAAAAATTGGATTAAAAAATTTAAATGACAGGTTTTTGTCCTGAAAGTTTGGGCCAAAACGTGGGTACACATTATACATGGTAGCATGCAGTGTGAGTCTATGCGTGTATGGCTACATAGAGATAGATATACTGTATAACATATCTTATAGAGTATATGAACTATAATACGTTCTATAAAATGAGAGATTATATGATATATATAAAGTGCACCATACTCAGGTATTTCCTGAATTCCTAGAATTATGAGGCAAATATTCCAAAAGTTCTAACTACAGTTCTATTGTTGTCAATATACGTGACAAATTATTTGAAAAACCCAACAGCTTTCTACCGAGGCTGAGGGTTTTTCTCTTCTATTATTTTCCTCACGATCAAAGTCAGGGCAGCACTGTGACACTAGGGAAGCTGGCCGCCAACGCCTCCGGCCTCCTTTGCTGCAGGAAGAACAAATGAGCAGGTGCATTGTCAGGAAACCAAGCTCTCCTGCCAATATAAACCTCCTTGAAACGTCTCCTAGGCCTACGGGCAATCTGACACACCCTTTATAACTGCAAAGAGCCAGCATCCCTTCTCTTCACCACCTGTTGCTTCCAATGATCTTTCCCAGCTGCCCCTCTGCACCTGCCCCGACCACCTGCCCCTAAGGAACACACACAGCCTTCCACAGGGAAATGGGCAGAGCATTGAAAGGTATGATCTTAGGTTCTCATGTTCAAATCTCTTTCCTAGGTCCAGTTTACAAAAATAAAGGGATGGGAAAGAAAATCTCTGCTGTCTAGGTATAGAGGGACCAATTAAATACTTGACAGCTATTTGCCATGTTCAGTCCTTAAGTATTTTCCTTAAAGCACTATCATAGTTTGAAGGACAACGTCTACATCACCAGGTATAATTTTTGTATCCTAAAGCGGTCTCCTCTTTAAATACTTCTTAAAAATCCCCCTTACATCTCCTGCCTACTCCAATCACAGGCCAGGCCCTCAGGGGGTACCGGAGATGAACAAATGAACCACACCAGAAACCCCACAGGTGGCCGCACGGGGGAGCTCGACTGGCGGCTTCCCTTTCTTAATCTCTTCGATGCCATGATACCTAGAAATGCTTAGAAGTAATGAATTTTCCAGCCATTTACTCTGAAAATGTAGTGGTGCCCTGCAGGTGCAGGTGCTGGTAAGGAACCTCTGGAGGAGTAAAGGGGAAGTCCTGGGGGGGGGGGGGTCATAACCCATGTCTGGGTCCCAGATAGATGTGGGGTGGGGCTGCAGAGGTGGGGAGCCCCTTCCCCCCTCCCTGGCCAGGTCCCCTTAACTTCCTTCCAGCAGCCCAGGCGTTGCAACATCCCTCACAGCAGCCTAGAACGGGAAGGCCACAGCAGCCTAGAACGGGAAGGCCGTGGTTGTGAGCTGAGCAGTGCTGGAGAGGGAGGAGGGTAGCAAGGAGAGGATGGAGAGCGCCCTTCCTTAGGGGAACTGGACGCTTAGCATCTGAGGAACATCCGACCAGGGCTAACAAGGACCAGCCTGCAAACACATTATCTTCCCACAAGATGACTATGTAATATTCGAAACAAAACTGTTATTTTAGAGATGAGCTTCAAAAAAAATGTTTTTAAAGTCAAAACAAATGTTTAAAAGTGAATGAGTGGTAGCAGTGTCATAGTAAGTTTTAAAGAATTTGATGGGTGGGAGAGGCAGTGGGTCAAAATGCAGTTTTCCCAGGCTTAAAATCTGGTAACACTCTCCTTTCTTCTGAATCCAGCAGCTTTTCTGCAGGTAAAAATGACAGCCATCATCAGTAAGATGCCATACACCCTAGGGGCAAGTTCCTGTACCAGAGACCTGGCTTCCCAGAGTCCCCCCACACCAAAAGTGCAGAATTCACATATGACTCAGGCTTCCGTCCTTTTTCACTTAGTCAAAATCCTCTGGACTTAACTTTTCTTTGGTTATTGTCTTCCCTTCCTTGCTTTTGGTGACATTTTCTTTTCACTTCTCAATTCCTCCTGAATTTTCTTTTCATTCCTAGCCAGTTTTGTCTTCGTTGGTCCTAATTGGTCTCTGTACTACATGTTCCAAGGCCATTTTCTGTTTATTTACCCATTCGCTATTCATAAGGCTCAATTATTTCTGATAATTACTATTTTAATATTTCCTGAATACAAATCAGGCTCAGGATGCCAATAACTTGGCTGTTTCCTAACTACATTTCATTAAAAAATGAGTTTCTGTGCAAACCTTATCCCAGGTCACCATTTCTGGCTATTGCTGCATCATTTTTTCTGTATAACTTTCAAATTGTAATTTTTTTCCCCTTAGTCTCCTGACTATCGTTTGATGATTACTCTCTACCTCCTCTCTAGTCAGCCCAGATTTCGTTCTGGTACTCCACAGATAAATAAACCCAACAACACATAAATCTGCTTTGAGTTTCATCATCTGCCTTCTTTAAGTGATAAAAATAATATGTCTCCCTGGGTATGTGATTGATGGAGCAAAGATTGCTTTTAGAAATCAACAAACCAATAAGCAGGGAAAAATAAAAACAAAAAAACTATTTCTGAAAAGCAACATCAGGACAAAAATTGGATCAGACTTCTGTGCCCAAAGAGTCAGATGCTTCTTTAAAATGCTATGTCCCAGGTAAAGAGACCCACGCCTGCTGGTGCCTCAGTTTTAAGTCCATGAAGAGCCCAGGATGGTGATGGATAGGACCTCTGTACCTGGTATACGGACATCCCTGGGGAGCTGGGCAGGCGATGATTTTCATATTTTTCATGCGATTCCAAAGGATGATACATTTACTAGCAGGAACTCTATACTAATAGGTTGGTTGCCTTATTGAAAATATGTATCTTTAATAACATCTTCAGCACTGTCAGAGCACTGACTCTATACTGGGCTCACTTCACAGGAATCAGATTTCCCTGAACACGTGACATTTCTAAACTATGCACTTTTTATAACACAGAGACCTTAAAGGAGAGTGGCCAGTGGACCAATATCCAGATCAGCGGGGTCCTTCAGCACCACAATGAATGACCCCTCCGTGATCATTGTGTTTCCAGGAGCATCTGTGTCACCTATGTCACCCCAGACTACTGACAGCAACCTGCAATTTATCAAGCTTCTCAAGTGTTTAGAATTTGAGAAGCTTAACTTGACCGAGTTTGAGAAGCACTGCCTATTGAAGGGAAATAAGACCCTCTAATCAGAGGTGCTAGAACAACAATTAAATACCAGCCCACTGTTCTGCTGGTTTTGGAGACAGAAATTCTTTCTGTATCAGAATTGAGGCCCACTATGAAGATGTCTTCTGCCATGTCTTCACTCCCGCTCTTGTTCTCTGAGTGTTGTGGGGAAGATGAATCAAATTAGCCCTCCTGACCTGGAGGTCTCAACATGCCAGGCCTGAAGGCCACAGTGGGCTCAACTGTTTTGAATAACTATGCTTAAGCCAGCAAGTGCTATGGGTTTCCTAGGTACTGTATATACTCGAGTATAAGCCGAGTTTTTTCCGGCACAAAATTTGTGCCGAGTTTGGGTTTTTCAGCACAAAATTTGAGCCAGAAAAACTCGGCTTATACTCGAGTATATACAGTAATTGACATTAGGGTTGGTTCTGGCTACTAAATAAGGCTCTCCAGTGGGAGGTGGGGAGGAAGCCTCCTATGTTAGCTCAGCTGCCCCCCACGAGCTGAGTGAAGGCGGATGTCCCCATCTGCTCGCTGGCCACCATGAGTTGAGTAAAGGGCATGTCACAGCTACCTTTGGCTCCTTGGTTCTTTTCTGGTTTATCAGAATCCAGTGGGAACCTTTTCAGCCTCCACTATTGGACAAGTGTGTTGTAAGTTTCTGGAGATTTAACTTAGTAGAAAGCTACCTTTGAGTAAAGGTGACCAGCCAGACCATTGAGGACAGCCTCTTAGAGCTCTATCCTGGCTGGAAAACATCAATTAACATATTTCTCAAAACTAAACCAAAAGGTAGCTTCTTGAAATTATTTCAAATTATGTAAATAGACTGAAATAAACACCAGTGATTGCTTCTGATGAGAATAGTTTAATATGCTAAACATTAAAAAAATTAACTTTTATGAAAATGGATTTGAGTGAAGGCAGACATTTCACCGGCCACAGAGTAATTACAGACTTCCTCACAAATGGCACTCCCAAGGTCTAGAGTAGTCACCCTCACCAGTAAAATAAAAGGTATGATGCCTGGGGGATAGGGGGGGTTTAGATGTCAGGTGGCTCATGCTCCTTATTTTGTATGTGTGAAAACTAAGACACAGAAACTGCCTGTGTAAGAGCACAGGCCTCCGTCCACCCTACCACTGCCTGGGCCCCGCCATATGCTCTTCATACTTGACATACAGCTACCTTGCTGTAGAATTTCTTTAGTTTTCTTCCCCCCTCCCCCCCCTATTATTATGTAAGGGCTTTTAAGACAGGTGAAGTGCCTTTTCCTTTATTCTAGCCTGGCCATTGGTATAGAGTTAGAAACACAGTTCCCATCAGTGGCTGCTGGGGGCCAGGCATGGAGAAGCTGTACGTGGGCACCAAGGAAGCTTTGGGGATAAAGGGAATACTCTACCTGTTGACGGAGATGCTATTTAAATGAGAGAAACATTTCTTAAGACTCACCAAACTCTACCTTTAAAATGTGCGCTTTTTGTTGTATGCAAATTACACCTCAAAGTTCATTTTGAAAAGTAAAGATTGCGACCATATATTGTTAATTTTTGTCTCATATTAGAATTGTGCTGGCCTCTGTACACTCTGAGCACAGTCTACCAAACATCCCTTCAGTGGATAATCTACCTGTCCATGAATAAACTACAGTGTAAGTATTTTCAGAACAGACGTAACAAGCGATAAGGAATGTACATTTTGTGGCCAGAGTTTTAAAAAGTATTGGCCCAGTTAAATAATATCTTCACAGGCTGAAAAAATAAAATCTGTCTCTTTTCTAAAATGCCTGGGGGAAGAAATTATATCCCAGGAGGATATGGTTGATGGAAAAATAGTAACCAAGACAACAGTTATCTCTCCTTCATTCTCAAAGACACCATCACTAAAAAATCACCAGCATAAAGTTAGAAGGACTCGCCCCAGTGCCTCTAAGATTGGACTTACTGCATCTGTAGGTTTTTTTTTTTTTAATAATCACTAGAAAATTTTGAACATAAGAGATTCTCCCCCCGCCCCCCATTGAAAATCATGTGTAAATTAAAAAGAAAAACTGCAAGTAAAGGAGTCTCTTTCCTAATTATAGGACACACAATGATAAAAGCCTGGAGTTGTAACTTGACAGAAGCAAACAAACTTAAATTAACAACTGTCTGGCACGTAGCAGGTATTTAATAATAAACATTTGCTGACTGTTACCTAGAGATAAAAAAGTTTTCTCCTGAGTACTCTGAGGACGCGGTAGTTTAGAACCTTATCTTTTATTTCTAACCAAGGGAGCTCACACACACAACTGTACTGCCAAATGTATACAGGATCTGAAGAAATTCTTGTAAAATGCTTTTGCTAACAATGCTGCTTAGAGCAACATGGAACAAAGTATCATTACCTTTTAAAAACCGATTCTAATGACTTGGTGCACTGCTCCACTTGAATCATAGACACTTAGACTGAAACATAACCATACTCATGCAGCATTAGCCTATGAGCTCCAAAAATCTCCCTGGCCAGTCTTGAGGCTTGACACTAGCTTCTCCCACTATTATTAAATTACTCTTTAGTGCAGCCCATTCCATCCACCGCCAAGGGAAAAGGCTTTTGCCTTTATCCTGCCAAAATGTTATGGCTGGCAGGCCTCATCTTCTGTAACAAAGTGAATCTTGGCTTCAAATTTAGACAGTAAAGAAAAAAAGACAGCTGAGAAAATAAAACAGATTATTTTACTGAGTGCTTTTCCTTCATAAATGAAGAAAATGCTTTTGACAATGACCCATCTGTACTTGGGCTGTTACTTTTACTTGCCACTGTGGAGTCTGTTACTATTGGATTATTTTTCTCAGTCAACAGACTTAGTAAGTCATTTAGCTAACATTAATTTATCTGACAAATGTCTGTCAGAGCCTATTTTGTGCCAGGCACTGTCCAGAGTAGCTGGAATGGCCCCGTGCCTGCTAAATCAAAGTGATGGCCGTGCCTTCACTGCCAGCACAGAATTTTATTTCTTCATGTTCTTCCCCATCAAATATCCCTCATAGTTGTTTTTACATTTCTAGGTATTAGTGAGTAGAGCTGTTATTCAGCAATTAATCAATGGCAATCACATTTCTAAGGATAGCAACTATTCTGGGAGGAGTATTCAGAGTTAAGTGTGAACAAAACTGACAAGACACCACCTTCCTAGGAGTTTACAGACCCGAGAGGAGGCACAGGTAGGGTAATGACTTGTGGTGAGGATACTGAATAAGTGACAATAGAAGTGATGGAGAGCAGACCAGAGATGGAGGAGAACGGAAGGAGGAATCTGGCAAAGCATCACTGAAGTGGACAAAGAAGAAGAAGGTCATACGAAGATGTGGAGGACGGTCACTCTAGGCAGAGTGGAGAGGGGGGCTTGGTGAAACCATTGCAATGCCCATTGGTTAGGTTAGGACCGCCAGCGCCCAGCCCTCTATACTACAAAAGTCACCTGTGATCTGGCCTCTGCCTTGAACTCACCTCCAGTCCCTTTGGCCTCAGGATGCTGCTTCATCAACACCTCGTTCCCCCCAGAACCAGGCTGTTCCCTGCCTCCACACTGTGCTTACTCTCTTCCCTCTGCCTAGAATGTCCTGCCTTCCTCATCTAACCTCCTTTTTGAAACTTAGATGATGCAGCAAGAAATCCGTCATTGACACCTCCAGCCTGAGTCACATACCACTCCATCCAGCTTCCAAACTTCTACATTACTGTGTTGGTCCTGGAACCCGACAGCCCTGACTGGGAATATAGACTCCTCTACATTTTAGCTGTGAGGTCTTGGGCACATTACCACTTCAGTTCCTCACCTGTAAAGCTGGCTTAACAGTATGTACTTCATTTGGATTTGTAAGAGATGAGTGCTCTAATCTGGGTGGTGGGCTGGCATAGGGCAGGACTCGTAATGCAAGCTCTCCTTTTCCTGCTCATATGTCTCTTCCACTGGTCCAGGCCTGGACAGCAGGGACTGCAACTTGTCTTTTTGTAACTGTGGGTCCTAACATAGTTGCAGGCACCTGGGAGACATTCAACCAATAAGCGCTAAATGAAATCCAGACTCCTCAGGATGGCACAAAACACCTGTACTGATCCATGAGCCTCCCCTGTCTTGAGACACCCCAGCTCCTTTCCACCCTCCTCTCTCTGCCAACCCCTGTCAGAGCCACTGTGTCATAGGTGCCGCACACATGAAACAGCTGGTACACAGATTGAAAGTACAAGCTTGCAAGCGGTGAGCCTCACCAGAGGTGCAGGAGAGCCAGGGAGCTCACCAGAGATGCAGGAGAGTGAGCGCTGAGCAACCTCCACAATGGCTATTGATTGAGAGGATAACAGGTGTGGGGAGTGCTCGGCAATGACGTGCAAGGGCTACGTGCTTAAGGATCGCCACGTGCTCTTTTCCCATGTGCTCACCTCCCACACAAATGTCCAAGGTCCAAGACCTGCTCACTAACGATTGGCCGATCTCTTCTCATTAAAGCACTAAGTTACTTGAGGGCTTGTCCCCAGCCTGCAGAACATCTCTAGGCCAACCGGAGACTGTCCTGTTCTCAGCGTTTCCCTCTAGAACCGGTGACTGTTCTAATTATGGTGTTCATTCGCCTACAACCCCCACTCACTTTATTGTGACTTCTTGCCCCTGAAAGATTCTCACTTTAATGTCTTCTGCTTCTGGACACCCCCATCCCTGTTTTCCTTCTATTTAGAAGGCCTTCCCAGCCTGACAACTCCCAGTATTGCTTGTCTTTCAGAACCAACAGAAATATAACCTACTCTCTGTATCTCTGAAGGAGTTCACCTGGATGCCTATTTTTTTATTATAAAGTTTCCTGTTGTCTAAGAGTTACTACACACATGCATGTGTGTTTTCCCTTCTATTTTCTGAGATCCTTAAGTACAAAGTCTGGTATTCACCTCCTTACCTCATTCTTCAAACTTCATCACATGTATAGCGGGTGGTTGTTTAAGTGAATGTTTGTGGAATTGAAGTGCATGTGTTAAGCCCAAGTGGGGTATTAGGAAATACTGAATCTGATTCTGGCAATCAGAACCGGGGGAGGGGGGTGTCATAAGCACTTCAGGGAGTGTGTTCATTTGTTGGGCCCCTTTGCAAAGGAGGTATTTTGGGGACTTTGGCATGACTGTGTAACTCAAGAGCAAGGATTAGTCTTATAACCCATCTCCTATTCTTTGTTCAAAGACACCTTCTCTTTCTTGCTGTATGTAAACAAGCTGATGTCTCTTGTTCTCCTCTCTCTGGGATTCCATGAGGCCTGCACTTCTGCCTGGATTGACAACTATGGAGGAAGCACTTGGAATCTCTTCACTCCTCCCTCAGCTTCTGCATCCTACTGACCAGTGCAGACTTCCTGCTGGTCAAGTTCTCATCATTCTCTGTGTGTCCTTCTCTAACTCTGACTAGAGATAAGAACCCATCACTCCCCACTCCAGATTACCAAGATATTTTCTACCTTCCTATGTTACAAGAAATATTTTATTGTATTATCATCTGTTAACAGACTCTGTGAGCACCGCACGAGCAAGAGTTGTTTCCCATTCATCTTCATAACTTTCAATGCTTATTGAAATGCCTGGCACATTATAAACCCTCCATAAATAACAGATGAATAGATGGATGGAGGGGTGGGTGGGTGGGTGGATGGACAGGCCAGAAGACAAAGCCGTACAGGCTGATATACTTCAATCCCCACACCTCTGTTACCTTTCTGAAAAGTCAGCATGACTTAAAAAAAAGAAGAAGAAAATATGGTCACTTAAGGTGCCATAGGTTACACATGACCAAAAAAACCTTAACTCAGATTATTTTTCAGTTTTGTCATTTTCATCTGATTAACAGACTGAATCCTTTATGGGTCACAGGATGCCTAAGCATCTTGTTCCAGCCCTTACACATAGTGACAACAACCTCCAGAGATGAAAGGGCCATCTTCTCTTAGGAGAGAGGAAACCTTTCCATGAACCAGTCTCCTCCCTGCCCCAACTTCTCACAGGTCTCAATAGCCAGGAAGGGTTTACATGTCCACACATAACCACTCTCTGGCAGGGGATGTGGCCACCCCTCTTAGGATTTACTCTTAAACTAGGGAAGAGGTCAAGATCCCCAAAAGCCATGTACATGACAGGTGGAACAAGATAGGGCTGAACAAAATAGGGCTTCTGTTCATAGCAGGGAAGAAAGAGAGGCTGCTGGGTAGGCAACCAACAATATCCCTTCCCCAAGACTGAGTTCCCAATAAACTCAGTCACCTATGATCAGGGTTATTTGTTTGTGAAAAGACTTTTATTCTGTCACCCTGGGTAGAGTGCCATGGAGTCATAGCTCAGAGCAACCTTAAGCTCTTGGGCTCAAGAGATCCTCCTGCCTCAGCCTCCCAAGCAGGTGGGACTACAGGTGGCCACTACAATGCCTGGCTAGTTTTTCTACTTTTAGGAGAGATGGGGTCTTGGTCTTGCTCCGGCTGATCTTGAACTCCTGAGCTCAGGTGATCCACCTGCCTTCACTTCCTAGAGGTTTAGGATTATAGGCATGAGCTCATGAATAAAGTCACCTGAATTCTATTGCTCCTTCCTACGCCTCTGTAGGGTCTCCAAAGGGGTGGGGACAGTGCTCCTGCTTGTCAGCAGCCCTCACTTCCTTTCCTCTGCCTCTGATCTCCAGCTCCATCTGCTCTCACTCATCTTCCCACCTGCAGGCTCAGCCTCCTTCCACGTCCCCAGTCACAGTTTTAAGCCGGGAGGTGCTTGGCTGTTCCTGGCCCCTTCCAAGTATTCTTAGTGTCACTATGCTGTTGGAGACAGCACTCCATGATGGACATGATCCACTTAGGATGTAACACAGTGGCTCTTGGTACATCCCTGACCCAGGATATGTCCTGAAGCTCAGTGATTGTCCTCTTCCTTGGTGTCTGAATTGCTGTCACCCTCTGTAACCACTGGCCTTTTCTGAGCAGGTCCTGATATGTCTTTTGCCCAGTTTGTCTTTGAGCCAAATCATTCCTTTCTGAGTGATAATATATCCCCATGATCTGTTTGCTTTTCTCTCTCCAACTGTCAAAGGATGTGAGACATCACTTGAAATTGTGCTCCAGTGGCTCCTGTAAGCACTTCTCTTTCCTGCCATCTGTTCAGCTACAGCAGTGTGTCCAGGAACTGCCTTGATGTCTTAGTCTGGTTTGCTGTCAGCACGTGACGTGCCCAGCAGAGTTTATTTACATGGCTTCTGTTCCTGAGGACTGGATCTGCTCCAGGAACCCTGTGTCGGTTAGCGACTAGGAGCTGTCACTTGATGTTTATTAGAGCATGTGTCACCGATTCAGAGGATGAACTTGATGACAACAGAAGACCCAGACCTCACACCTCAAAAGGTAAGCACGCTGTGCCATGAATTTTAAATATTTCTCTTTGTCTCAAACTTGGTGCCAATTTATGCCTTCCCCCCCTCCCCCCAAATCCACAAATTCCTTGATTTAGCCTCACAAGTCCCATTTAGAATTTTACTTTAAACCATTTTAGTTTGCATTGAATCTGTGATCTAATCATGGACAAAGTAGAGAGTCTACAGAGAAAAGTGGGGCAGCGCTCCATTCCCCTCTCCCCATGTGGCAGTAATACCTTAATTGTACTAGTGACCTGTTTCCTGTAAATGAAAGTGTGTGTTTATGGTATTAAACCTCAAAGAAAGAGCTTTATAAAGCATTGCCTTCAGCTGCACATGTGAGTGTCTCAGTAGGCCCATGAGAATTGCGGATGGGGATTAGAGGATAGTCTCTGACCACTTTCAGTTAAACTTCTTATTAACAAAGCTGTTGCTTGTATGTTTAATGTCCAATTTTACAATGGACAAATCCATGCTTCAACAGAGTCCATCAAAATATTTCATTAACCTTCTCCCAAGACACATCTCCTGGGAACCCAAGGTACCACTGCTGAGTTATCTTCCCTAATGATAGGTTTTCTTACAGAATATAATGGTGCCCAGTGCATGAACCCCAGAGAAAGGAAACTTGGATCAGAGAAATGAAAAGCAGTAAAATGCAGCTTGATTATCATTAGGGCAAATCCAGTTACAGCATAAGGCTGCCTGTCTTGCTTTGAATATGCTGAGTGATCCTAACCAGTGTTCAAAGTGGTGCAATGAAGGCCAAAAAGTGACCCAAACCATCAAGGACTCAAGTATCATTAGGCAAAGACCACATTTTGCCTTACTTTCCACATTAACTGGGTTATTTGGGTCTCCCCCAGATAGTCCTCTCCAAGAACTATTATTTTATTACTTCTTTTAAGTCTCACCTCAGCTCAGCTTTTGGCTTCAAAATTCTCCAGTTTTTGAACTTTAAAATAGACAAAGTTTGGAAAGAAGATGGCTTTTGAGTTTTTCTCAAAAGCCTAGATTTTGAATGTCAAAAGCAAAGGCCTTTTGAAAGACTCAGTTCACAATGAATGGATATGGAAACCCGGCAGCCATCTAACTTTTCTAATCCCTTTACCCTCAGCCTAAGTCCAGATCAGAGACAGTTTTCATGGCTAAAAGAGAAGAAGAAATGGTTGAGTGAAGAGAAGATTTTACACATTAGTGTGTCCCTGGGATGGGGGGTGGGGAGGGTGGCTAGGTGTGGAGATGGGGGATAGACTCTAATCCTCAGACAGAGTTGGGGACAATTTGAGAGCACAGGACTTACAGGTTATTTTTAGGGGATACTAGCAAGGATGCCCCCCTCATAGAGGTCACCATGGAGCACGCCTTTGGAGGAGCAAAGTAGAAACAGCTGTGAAGTGCCCACAAAGATGGGTCTGACGCAACTTTCCTCATACTCTCGGGTGTGACTCCCAGCAGAGAGACAAGCAGGGCAGCCTGCAGACCCAAGCAGCCTTGCTGTATAAACACAAGGAGAACACAGTGGTCATCTGCTTGGGTCCAAAATGAGAGAGAAACTTTCTAGGATGCCCATCTAGCCCTGGTCTATGGACAGAGGCGAATGCGAGGCCAGGTGCCCTCACTTTCCACCAGCCCCATGACGCCTAGAACTTAGAGTACTCCTGGGAAAATGGAAAGAAAACACCTTGAACTGACCGAGGTTGACTTGGTTGGACTAAGAAAACCTTGAATTGATTGAGATTAATGAAACTAGTAAAGAGTTTGGTTTTGCCCCCAGGCCTAATGGTGAATTTGAACTACAAAAAAATAAAATTACATAACTTGTATACCTGAGTTTGTTAGCTGGTGTGTGTGTGTATGAAAAAAAGTCATGAAAAAAGAAAAGAAACACATAAATCCCCAGAGTCATGAAATTAGTCTTTGTTTTTTCTTTTTTATATGCTTTATAATTTTAAGTATTTGTGAGAAGTGTGGACTTGTCTAATATTTAAAATAAAAACATTAGTTACCACAGGAAAAAAATCGATGTCAGTAAGCAGTTTATGAACCTGGGAGAAACAAGCATTAATAAGAGAAAACCCACCCAAGGCCTTTCACTCTGCAGGCTGATGTGGACACCTCTACCACTTTCTCAGGATGCAACAGGGAGTTTTGCTTCCTCCCCTTCTTTCTTGCCAACCCTTCTCCCGCCCCCCCCCCCCCCCAGTTTGTTCAGGTAGCTCCCTCTGTGCACACTGGTAAAGGAGGGCCAGCCCCAGCTCCAGGGACATCTGGATTCAGCTAAGCCAACAAGTTGGCATGGAGAGTAATTCTGGCCCTGGGAACTCTAGGGAAGCTGCTGGAGGTACCTGAGCCTGGTGGAAAGTGTTCCTTATCTTTCAAAAGTTGATGGAGAGACAAGATCCTCCACTTTTCAGCATCTGGACATCTGTGTGTGCGAAATAGCTTCCCAGAACTGTGTCAACCCCTGTCCACTCCTGAGGAGAGGCCTTGATGAGAAGAGGATGGAGATGCCAGGGGGAGGAGATGGGAAAACTTGGCCATGATGTAAGTTGCTCAGTGAACTAAGTGTGAGACCTCAAAACAGCAGTCACATGAGATAACAAATCCACTCATTGTTCAAGGCATTTTGAACTGTTTTCATTTGTTTTCTACATGTAGCACTGTGACATATTGTATATATTCGGCACTGGGTGTGATCCATGAGGTTCAGTTTCCCTGTTTGCCTCCCCTTCTCCATGAGCCCTTCTCTCATTCTGCTATCTTCTGTAAACATCTTGAGAACACACACTATGTGCTATATATATATGTCTAACCTAGGGCTGTGAAAATGGAGTTAAGTTGAACAAAAATTATTCACTCACTACAAGAAGTGATGTTCTGATACATGCTATAACATGGATAAATTCTGAAAACATTATCATAAGTGAAATAAGGCAGATACCAAAGAACAAATATTGTATTTTTCCACTTACATGAAATATCTAGAGACAGAGATGGAATCTTATATGAAATCATAGAGACAGAAAGTAGATTAGAGGTTACCAGGTGGCTTAAAAAAAGTGAGGAATCTTAAGTCATTGTTTAACAGTTACAGAGTTTCTGTTTTGGTGGGTTAAGTTTTGGCAGTCGTGGTGACAATTGAACGACATTGTGAGAGTAATTAAGGACGCTGAATTATAAATATAAAATAATTAAAACAGCAAATTTTATGTTATATATACTTTGCTACAATGTAATGAAATGAAGGAATACTGAATACCAGTCCTTAGCTACCACTCATGGGTCTGATACTCCAGTAGTCACGAGGAGGAAGGTTTTTATGAAGATCCGGGTGGAGGGGAGTGGAGAGAGTAGTGGTCACCAGGCTGGAGAGAGTCTTTCCAAGGGGTTCACAAGTCAGAGCAATGAGGGAAAGGGGAGAGTTGAACTCGGTTTGGTCCTTCATTTATAAACGTCCAGTATCCATAGTACCCACTTATGAGTTATAGGCGTTTTGGTCCCTGGATGGATCATTCCAAAAAGGCAGTGTAGGGGGAAAATCAAATAAATCCCAAGGGTAATTGACTCCCCAAGGATAGCAGAGGAGCATCTGTCCTCTTAACTCAGTACCTCTGGAAACTGTTAATTGTTCACATTCATTTACAAATTTAGTTTTCACCATTTGAAAGAATGCCCTATTTTCACTCACTCAACACTTAAGTATCTCTGAGCACTAGTTAAAATTTCTGCAAATATAATGGAAAGAAAACATGGAATCATGAGTGACAATAACTATCACCACTGCAGAACAATGAGATACCAAGAGGAAAGGCTGATGTCCCAGTGACTCATGTTAATATGTACCCAGAATAGGCTCAGCAGCCCAACATCTCCCCCAAGGACTACACCCAGGATGGGCAAACTGTCTCCTAAGAATTCCTTCTCTCCTGCCCCTACAGCAGCCTCTATACCAGGGCAGCAGACTTTAAGAGTAGAGGAGCTAAAGTTGATCTGAGGCCCAGCCTCCTGCATTCCAACTCCCCACCCCAGCCAGGCCTCTGGTGCAGTGCACTCCACAGACATCACTGAAACCTGACGCCATCAGGTGTCTCTCTCCTGCAGTTCCCTTTGCTGGGGTCTGAACATTTGTGTTCCATCCCAAATCCATGCATCGACTCCTAGGCCCCATGTTGTGGTACTGGGAGGTGAGGTCTTGGGGAGATAATGAGGCCTGGGGGCAGAGCTTTCACAAGTGGGATTAGTGCCCTTAGAAAAGAAGCCCCAGGGAGAGCCTCCCCCTCACCCCAGGTGACAAGACATGAGTCAAAAACTGGGCCTTTACCAGAACCCAGGGATTATGGCATCCTGATCTTGGACTTTTCAGCTTCCAGAACTGTGGAAAAACAAGTTTCTATTGCTTATTAGTGAGCTAGTCGTGATAATTTGCTACAACTGCCCCAAAACATTAAGACCCTTCTCATCATTCATGCCTCATTCAGACTCCTGAGTCTTTTTTAGTGGTTTGTAGTTACTTCCAAATTCTTTATGCAATATTTAAGATATTGAAAAAGACACAGGAACAAATCAACACATTCCTATTAACCCCCTATACCACTCAGAAATAAAATATCAGTGCTGTTGAAGGTCCCATCTCAATCACATCTCTGATTTCTTTTATTTCACCAGACAAAAAAGTTCCTCTGAAATAAAGTAATGTTCAAGAAACATAAATAATAGACCATTGTCACACATTCACACATTAATTCATTTCTGTTTGTATTCAATTAAAGCGTCAGCAGTCTAGCCCATGCAGAGCAACCTGAGAGCAGCTTACCTACCTGTACTCCTCATTTCACTGGGATAGTTCCCAGTGTTCTGTTTTGAATTTATTTAAATAGCAAACAGCTGGTTGCCATCTTGAGCATGATAACCCTTCACAGTGCTCAACACAATTAGTAAGTTTAATTTCTCCTTCTCATCTCTAGCTTCATAATCCTTCGTCTCCATCTCATAGCTCGTTCTCCCAACCTTCTAATCAATTTTGTGGTTCTTCACTAAGCCATTTCCAATGTTCTCACCTCCTCCTATATGTGTGTGCTGCTATACTCATGAGTAAGACATCCATGGTTCCTGGATCGTGGTGTCAGCCCTACCACCTAGTGAGCATTTTGTATCTTCTCGTATATTTACATACAATTACTATCTCTAATCCCTATAAAAACCTGACTGGGGAGGTTCACAGATAAGTAGACTCTTTTACAGAGAGATTTAGTAATAAGTCTAATGTCACAGAGGTTTAAGACTTGGGAGGTGAAAATGGTCATATTCTTTCCTCAACTCTCCCTCTCTGGATGTCTAAAGAAAATCCCAGGTAGATATCTTGTGACTAAGACATAATAAAGACAATCAAAGTTTGAATTGTGTTGTCACCTGCACTTTAATTGTGATATATTGATTCAGTCTGGCTATAGCCCAATGGGATTCATTTAAGAAATGACAATAATTAGTATACTCGGAATCAAACACTTGCTATCTCCACAAGGACACAGAATGCAATTCCTGACAAAACCAATATTAATACATGTAAGAGCTATATTTTTCATCCTTTTAGTAAAATAAAAATCAAAGTAAGCTCTCTTCTTTTTCCCCATGCGTGAAAAAGAAAGCAATGGCTTTTGAGAACAAGCTACCTAAGTAAAATTCTTAATAATGATTGAAGCTTTTGCGATCAGTAATGTGAAGCAGCAAAGTAGACAATAAATCCCTAAAATCCTAAAATAAAAAGGACTCCTGCACTTCTGGGACACTCTAAGAATTATTCAGTAAGTAATACTGTGTTCAACTCTGGAATCCTGAATTTAAAAAGATATTCTGTTAGTAAAATTAGATTTGCATTAATGCTCCACTGAGCCAGTAAAAGTAAAGTGGGAGAATAAGTCTTTTCTCATTGTCCACCAGACAAAGCCCAGGGTAAGGAGTGCTGTGAGTCGATGTACACAGTGCCTGGCACATGTGACCTCAGGCGCTGCCCAGCAAGTGAATGAAGCAATGAACCAGATGAAAGCTAGAGGGAAAACAGGATTCTGTAGAACAGTTCAAACTGCAGGCTTCCTTTTCATTGCATGGTCACCAAGAAAGTCTTTGAGTAACTAATTTGATTTTGGGGGTGTAATAAACCAGTGAGAGGATAAACTGACGGGATGTTCACAGGTATTGCCAACAGTATAGTGCAGGTGTGTGAGCCTCTGGATGCAGGAAGAAGACAGACCTGAGTTCAGGCCTCACTCTGCCATTTGCCATTGGCTAGCACATGACCTTGAGCAAGCTGCTTAGCTTCTTTAAGCCCTGGCTGTTTCAACAGTGATTTTAACTATATCTCTTTCAGATTCTCCTTTCAGCAGATCTATTTTTCCCATGTACTGTCATTTCCCTATTTGAAAGTCATAATCATGAAATCACAAACATTTACAGGTTATGCGAACAACATCCCTGGTTATATATATATTTTTTAATAGAAAATGCTCTTCCAGAAATCCATACTTTGATGTTATGCTCTCTTTCTGAAACTTTACATTTGGGTTGTGAAGTTTTTAAGCATTTCTAAAAACCTGTCCCTATCCCTAGAAAGTTTGCTCTGCCCTACTCCCAACTCAGTGCCTCCTCTTAACACCAAAGTTAGTCTCCCCCATCCTCATTCTACCTTATACCTATTTGTTTCTGTCTATTTATTTGTATGTCTATTTCTCTCTGAGCCTGGAAGTTCCCTCAAAGTAATTTTATAAAACCCGTTATACACAAACTCTGTGTCAAATCTTTGAGTAGTCATTAAACAAACATTTATTGAGCATCTACTATATGCCAGGCACAATTTAAGGCATTTAGATTTAGAGGTAAACAAGACACAGTCCTGTCCTCCTAGAACTTATGGTTTAGTGGAAGCAGGTGTTTCAAATGTTGAAGTACAGTCAATGGGAGGGGCTATGGAAGTATTAATAACTATTATTTCATTCAAATGTTACCTGAGTTTCTGGGGTATTTCTAAATTCCTAGTGAGAAGATTGAAGATTCAGAAATCTCTCTATTTGTTCTTAGTTTTCATGATGTTCAAAATAAATAACTATAGTAGGTGATAATCACGACAGACAAACACACCGCAGTCCTGTACTCCTGCATATTAAGGAAAGAGTAGATAATTGGCTCGCTAATCAGTTCTTAAGCAAAGGGCTAACATGATAATGGGCCAGTAATGAGACGACTCTTCTGAGCCAGGCAGTTGGCTAATCACATCTGGTCTGTAAAATATTAATCAGCTCTGAGTCAGTGGGTAGGGAACATCAAGAATGCAGTTACTTCCTAAATAAATTATTTCCCACTTACTCTGACAATCATAATTGGTTTATTTGAAAGAATTATTTTAATACAATAAGTAGAGCATTGCTCAGATATTGAGTCATTCTAATGACATTCTTTGATTAAAATACCAAGTTATAACATTTTATGTTATTAAAGATTTATAATAATAACCCAGTAGACTTCATGCCCTATGAAAAATGTCAAGACAGTGTGTCACATGTTAAGATTTGTTCTGGAAGGACCATGCTTTCTAGATCTCTTACATTATTTCATCACAAAAACATTTTTCTGGGCAGTATTTTAATTAGTTCTTTAACTGGAATTATCTCTCTGAATTGGCTGAAAAAAAATTAGCTCTTTTCATTTTCCTATTACTGGTTATATGTTCCAGGTACATTTAATGTTGCTTCCGGTTAGTCATTGCCTTTTCCAATTTTTACCAAGATGTTCTCACAGGAATTGGAAACATTTTTATTTTTGGAAGGCAGCAGGTAGAACAGTTAAGTTTGAATCACAGAAATAAAGGCTTGATTCAGAATCTACTCAACACTTAAAATAAGAACCTTATTAAAGAGAGTTTAAAAACTCCTAGAAATGGCAAAGCTGGAGGGAGCCATCTGATATTAATAATGCCTGTTAATCTTGAGTTTCAAACATCAGAATGAAACTTGATATATTTTGTTTGTGCAGAAAACATACCTGGCTTATGAGTTAATATTATAGTTTCCTCTGATAGGCTGTCTTATATTTTATATGCAACTATGGAAAACATGGCTAGCATTTATATTGGTGTTTAATTTTCTTCTAAATAAAAATGAAGTTTGACTGTAGAAAATCTGAAAGTATGGGAGAAGTGTGAAGCAAGACAGGATATCCAGTCTCACCCGCCCCCTGAGACCTTGTCATTATCGTTTTTTTATTTTTTTATTTATTTTTATTTTTTATTAAGTCATAGCTGTGTACATTGATACGATCATGGGGCATCATACACTAGGTCATTATCATCGTCATCACCATCATCCTTCCATCTTCAGCAGCAGCAGCAGCAAGAACACTTAACCTACTAACAATGTAAAACGTGCTCCTGGGCTTTGCCAAGAGTTTACATAGGTTCTGTCATTTATTCTGACAAAAGCTCAGACATAGTATGCTGGATTTTTTAAAAATTACCTTTTGATCGATTATCATTTATTTTCATCCTGCTTTGTACTTGTCCCTTTATCTCGGGGGTTGGAAGACCACAACCACACTTCCGAGAGTCTGTTACCACTTCGGTTCTGTGTGCACTTCACATTCTGCCTGCTAGTGTGATGCTCTAGCACCAGACATGGGACACAGAAGGAATTCACAAGTTATTCTTCCTCCTACAGTAGCAGACATATGGGCCTTGGCAGGAATTAGTCTCACAATGGCCTTGAAATTCCCTTCCAGCCACACACCAGGGATTAGGCAGCTCTGGACAGCAGCAAGGCCCCTCCCCTCTGGGTGGACCTGCAATTCCCTGGCTCTCTGGGGACAGAGTCTTAAGATCCAGAGGTCACTCCTCTGCCTTCCCTCTACAGCTCTTCCAACAATTTTTTTAAGGCCCCAATATTATTACATCCATTTTGTTTGTAATACTTAAAGTGGATGTGTTTTCCTGAATAAACCCCCACTATTATAGATAAATGATATTATTATCCTTGGGTTACTTTTTAACACCAACAATCAATCCTCTAGTTCTCTGGATACCAACTAGATGCCCAGCACTTCAATTCAATTCTGCTACGGTCTACTTGGCCCAAGTTAAAGGGCTCAGTCCCTCATGACTGTCCCTGCTTCGGTTGCAAGACTCAGGCCCCCTATCATTCAGAGATAAACTGGAGATTCTCACAGCTACATGTAAGCTCACAGAACTCAGGAATTCCCCAAATTTCAGCCATCCCCCCTTTACTGTCAATTGTTATTAATATGACTCAGTTTTAAAATTAAATACCTTGCTCTTTGTTCCAATTAATAAAATGTTCAAGATATCAGTTTTGATGGGTAAGGGTTTTTTTTTGTAGTAAAATTAAAATGAATTAAAGTATTTTCTGGGATTGTTCCCTTTACTTACTAGCCCTGATTTATTATAAAGGATGCAACTCTGAAACAGCCAAATGAAAGAGATACACGGGTGAGGCGTCGTGAGGGGGGCATGTGGCGCTCTCTCTGGGCTTCCCACCCTCCTGGCAGGCTTCATATGTTCATCCACTTAGGAGCTCTCTGAGTCCTCTCTCTTAAGGGTTTTTATGGAGAATACATTACTTAACCACGATTGATTAAATCACACATCACTGGTTATTGCACTCAATGGCCAGCCTCTCTCCCTTTTTCTAAAGTTGGGATGAGGTGAGTTGCGTGTGTCGAGGGTGTAAACCTAAAAGTTCTCACCCTCTAATCACAGCTTTGTCTTTCTGGTGACCAGCCCTCATCTTCGAGGGCCCAGCAAGCCTCACGTCATGAGTGTAAACTCAGGGATAGGTGAAAGGAGCTCGTTAGAAATAACAAAGAAATTTTCCAATCACTCCTATCATTCAAAAAATTCCAAGGGTTTTAAGGGCTCTGTGTCAGACACCAGGGAAAAGACCAAATAAGTATTTCCCATGATACCATAACTCCACGTCCTAGGAGACGGCACAAAGGGACTGAGAAACTTCCTTCAGTCATGTGGCTGGAAGCTGTTAGAGCTGAGGCCCGTGGCCCTCAGTCTCCATTCAGAGGCGGCACTGTTAACTCTTACAATAAACTGTATCTCACTTTGGAGTATTTCATGCCAGTCTAATTTTTATGCATTTTGTAACTCATACCATTTTTAGTGTTATAATTTTTTTCATGGTATCATGATGAATTCCTGTTATTTACATATTTGACTTGTAATTGCTGGAGACATTCCATTGTTCATATTTAATATAAGGTATTTAAAGATGCCCTAATACTGGACATTTAAATGAATTCCGATTTTAGCTGTTAAATAATGAAATAATGCTGAAAGGATTCCATTTTTGCCCACATTTCATATTGTACCAGAAAGAGAGATTCCTACGAGTTGGGTAGCTGTGTATCGTGCCATAAATTTCTTTTTCTTTTTTTTTTTTATATATATATATTTTTTAATTATAGATAAAAATATGCACCATACTTTAAGACAGCCTCCAAATAAGCAATTGAAAAATAAAGCAAATGTGAGGTGTGTTTTCAAGCTAAACAAAGTGTGAAGCAATGAAACAAAAGATCTTTCTTCTTTTTGCCCAAGGCACTTACATGGATCAACCACCACTCCAACAACATCAACAACAAAAAGTCCCTGGGCAAAATAAGTCAAACCCAGCAGAGTATTTATATGATAATTACTAAAAATCTGAAGTATCTTTGCCACAAAAGAAAAGAATTACAACAAAGATGAAGATGTTTATGATTGTCACTTTAAAAAATTTACAGGTTATACTTCCTTGTCAACTTTATGTTGGGATTAATCACCCCGTAGGATTAAAGAAATTTCAACATGCAATTTCAATTTCATTTAGATACTTAAAATTTTATTTGGTGCTTTTGCCATCAAGCAGTGACATTTTCTATAATAACATGCACAGAGTTCATCTGTCCTTTGCTTTCTTTAAGCCACTGCCTGACACCTGGACTGAGGGTTTCCTCCACACGTGCTCTCTGTGCTCACAGCTTCATGTTCTCCTAGGAATTTGTTAGAAATGACAACAACATCTGGCAACACCCCAGATGGCCTGAATGAGAAGCTCTGGAGATGGGCTTCAGCAACTTATGTTTTTGTGAACCCTTGAAGTCTCTTTGTTATTTTTTTTAATCACTGTCCCCAACCACATCCAGATATTTTGGTACTATTCATACTCCATTCAAGATGCTATTTCTCAGTTGATGTTTCCAAATGATGAGTTAGAACATCAATGTCAACACCAGGACTGTCTTATTAAAATGCTGACAAAGTTCAGCTCTCTGCTGTTATAAAAGATCCTGGGGTTCCCTATTTTATGCCATTTGAAGAAGATGCCAGCTTGTTGAGAAGTCGGCCAAAGTTATGGATTGACTGTCGCCTCATGCAGTATAAAATTATGAGACCACAGCAGAGGGAGAAACACTGCTCCTTTAGATAAAACATTAAGATATGTATATCTGTATATATGTATTCATGGCCAGATTATTGTTTTGACCTGCTGAGAAGGTCATAGATCATTGGGGATCTGAAGCTGACGTAGGATTTTAGTGGGCAAGGCATGGAAAGTGGATTTGGACCATTGCATAAATCAATTCTGAATTTCCCAAATTTCAGACATCCTTCTGTTACTGCTGATGTTTACTAACATCAGTTTTTAAATAAAAATAATTTTTTTTTTTTTTCAGTTTTTGGCCAGGGCCAGGTTTGAACCCACCATTTCCAGGATATGGGACTGGCACCCTACTCCTTTAAGCCACAGGCGCTGCCCTAAATCAAATATTTTGATCTTTGTCCTAGTCAGTAATGCTCATGAAATCATAGTTTTGATAGGCCAGTTATTTGTTTAGTAAAATTAAAATAAATACATTGTAGTAAAACAAAAGAGACCATTAAAAACATCTTGCATACCATTAGGAATATGCTTTGGTAAACACAATGTTAATTTATTGAATAAACAATCATATCTCCCCACTGGGAAGTTCCAAGAAATAATTCAGACTGAGAAGAGATGTTTCCAAATGATGAGTTAGCATCATCAAACGTATGCAAAAAAAAAAAGTATGCAAAAAAAAAAAAAAAAACTACTAAAAGGGCTAGTGGAAAGAGCCGACCTAAAAGTTTTGGAAATGGAGTCTGTATGGCTAAAGACAGACAGACCCACACACAAAGGGCTGCACGCTAATAAAGTTTTTTTTCCATGGGTGTAAAGTCTAAAAATTCTTGTACTGGTATATATGTATATACTGGAATTAAACAATTAAGTAATGCTTTCTTACTGCTGAAGTGAAAACATGCATGTGAGTAAGGGGAGGAGGGTAGAATGTGTAATGGGTTAGAGTTGGAGACATCAGTAAGAACTCATGTTTAACTCAATGTAAGTACAAGTGGTTACATACAGAATGATTTACAGGTATGTGTGTATACCCAGGTCAGTCTACAAACATAGATTGCTTTATTTTGTCAGCTGAGAGGGAAAGAAACCACCCAGGTCATGATTTCTTTTACCGTTGTCTGGTAAAAGGAACCAAGGGTCTTTGGAAAAATGGCTGATTCTATAAGGTAGAAAATAGACCACATGAGCCTGGAGCCTTTTGTGGTTCCAGAAAGTAAGAAAGTCCCCACTCCTAAAGAAAATGCACTGGAATGGGAAAGAGACCAACTGACGGAGTTCCCAACGGCCCCAGGTAAAAGAGTTGGAGCAACAAAATAAGGTAGTATTAGATTACTAAAAATGATATTTGTTTTATTATATAATAAACAATATTGATTAATGAATTAATTAATGGAGATAAGAGACAAATCTCTCCATACAGAAAATTTTGTAAAGTTATGCAAATACTCCACAACGTTATGTAGGGGAAACGTACCTATATACTCGAGTATAAGCCGAGTTTTTTCGGCACAAAATTTGTGCCGAAAAACCCGAACTGAGCACAAATTTTGTGCTGAAAATACTCGGCTTATACTCGAGTGTGTACGGTAACTCTCTCCTTTCTTTTTAAGTGTGGCTGCACAAATGGCTTCCTCACTAAAAGGTCCATACAAAAGAAAGAAAAATCGTAACTTTACAGTGGAGACCCCTGACAAGCAGTGATCAACCACTCAACCAGGTGATCAAGGCCAACGTCGATGGTCACAAACTGTGTTGACTGTGGCTCCCTGGACATGTGACGAAAATGGCCCTTCACCTCTGCAGTCTTCCTCCCCCAAACCCACCATCTCGGTCTAATCATGAGAAAAATATCATATGTGTTTCAGTGGAGGGATATTCTACAACATGCCTTCCCAGAACTCCTCAGAATTTTCAAAGTTATCAAAAGCAAAGTCTGAGAAACTGTCACAGACAAGAGGAGCCGGAGGAGACACGGTGAGTGAATGTGATGTTCTGGACGAGGTCCTGGGACAGATACAGGACTTCTGGTGAAAACGAAGACCATCTGAATAAACTATTAACAATATATCAATGTTCAGTTACCAATAAAATGCAAATATTGGTTCATTAGTTGTAAACAATGTTCCCAATGACGTAAGGTGTTAATAATGAGGTGGATGTGTGTGTGCAGGCTCCTGCCTGAACTCCAGGAGAGGGGGAGGGGTCACGGGAGTTCTTTGTATTATATACTCACTTTTTCTGTAAATCTAAACCAGTCCTAAAATATAGAATTTATGGTTTAAAGAATTATAGTAAATACTTCACCCTTTCCAAGAGAACCTGCTATTGGTTTACAGAAGGTCCTCTTCAGATCTTTCAACAGGACATCTGTGGAGGACTGTGAGAGTTTAAGCCAGTTTAGGGAGGTGATTGGGCCTGAAATTCAGCCCATTTACTGTTCTGTTTGCAGAACATGTGGGCCCAGGTAATAAACTGCATGAGTGGGGAAGGAAAACCTGAGTTAGTCAGGGTGCTCCAGAGACACATAACCAATAGAATGGAAGGATGGATGGATAGATAGATAGATGGCTAGGGGACTTTGATTAGGAGACTTTGCTCATAGTGTTATGGAGGTAAAAGAAGTCACACAGTAGACTAGATGGAAGCTGGAGACCATTGGATTCCCATAACCTGGCTTCATCCAAGTTCAAAATTTTCAGAACCAGCAAAGCCAGTGGATTAATTTTTAGTCCCAGGATGAAAGCCTGGGAATTGAGGGAGTTGCTGCTAGAATTCTGATGTTCAGGAGTAGGGGAAAAAGAATGTCCCAGCTCCAGTAAGGAGAGAAGAAATTCACCTTTTTTGTTTGAACGGGGCCCACAGCTGATTGGATGGTGACCATCCACACTGAGGGTGGGTCATACTCACTTATCCACTGACTCACATGCAAATCTCCTGTGCAAACATCCTCACAGAGATACCTAAAAATAATGATTCAGGGTGGTGCCTGTGGCTCAAAGGAGTAGGGTGCTGGCCCCATACACCAGAGGTGGTGGGTTCAAACCCAGTCCCGGTCAAAAATGCAAAAAAGAAAAAGAAAAAGAAAAATGCTTCAGCAATTTTCTAGGTGTTCCTTCATCTAGTCAACTTGACTCCTAAAACTAAGCATCTGAACATGTTTGTGTAACTTGCATAAAGGGATTGGTTTGTGCTCATGAATCGCATAAGTGCACTGGCATGTACTAGTTGTGTGCCCTAGTTTCCCATTTAGTATTTAGTATTTCAAGAATGAAGGCCTGAGTCTGAAGAGAGAACTATTTTCTCTATTGCATGATTCTTTAGATGTGAATGCAAGTGAGAAATTCAGCTTAATGCTTCTAATACCTTGAAGCCCCTCAAGGCAGAAGTTTGGGCCAGATGACCATCCAGGCTTTATGACTATATAGACAGGTGGGAAGCTGCTAATATGACTGACAGCAGCAACAGCAGCTAACAACAATTGAGTATTTCCCATGTCCCAGATGTTGGTAATATAGAATTCGATGTAATTTTTAGCCTTGAAAAGTCCAGAAATTGTAATGCCCATAGTGAGGAGGGACACCAAGAAAGGGGCTTTAAGGGGCATGGGAGGCACACTTGGCCTGCAGAACAAGGAAGTCTGGAGAGCCCAGCGGATCATTCATCACTCAACCAATAGAAAAGGGGCAGTAATGCCTGGCAGTGCAAGGAGACCAGGGAAGGACTCGCAACCAGTTTCAAACTGGCAGGAGTATTTACACCCACACTGCCCTAGTGTGCATCTGTCTCGCCTTTTCTCCTCTACTTCCAACTCTCTTTGGACGTGCTGTAATCTTTCTCTTTGTTCCCCTGAAACTGGTGCAGGTTTCCTTTGCTTTCTTCCACACTGCCTGTGCCACTCCAGTTTTCTTCACAGTTTCTACTCGCTTTTGCTTTTGATTAGCACCATGCCTCAGTTGAACTTTCTAGCCCAGCCGAGTAATTGAACCAGGTCAACCGGGTTCAGGGAACCGGACCCCAACCCCCAGCACTAGGTTAATGCCAATTCTCTGTTTTTGCTTTCAAGCGTAACTACGTGCCCATTGTGGCTCTTGGTTCTCGTGTTCTCAGACAGGCACACAGCTGGTGGAAACTTGCTGACACACCCGCTGCCCTGTTTGGGGACCCGGGCCTTTGTCTGCTTCACAACCCTGTCAATGACGTGCTTCATGGCCCCTCTTGATTGGGAGACTGACTCTGGGAGGCTCCTAATCATGGGATGCCGGGCTGTGTTAATTGGACCTGACAGTCACCCACACATACTTTTTCCACACAGGTGTCCCTGACTCAAAACGCTTTCAGAGCTGAACACAGACTAACAGAAAACTCAGCCACCACCTCCCCTCAGGGCCCCATCTCAGCTCACAGCCCACCTAAACTCCCCAGGTGTTCCTCTCATCATTTTAAAAAACAAACAAAAAAACCTTCTGATTCCTCACCATCTTCTCTTGATAGTAATTAGAAGTCACCATTTTATGTTATGGTGGTTTTAACATCTACATTGGCCTAGTAGCTTTTTTAGTCAAAATGATTACATGAAAGCTTTAAACATTTCCTAAATTAGGCACGCGAATAATGATTAAGTCTGATTAAGTGGAGAATCAGAGGAAAGAGGTGTGAGCCAGGGATAGCTCTTCATACCAGGTATTTACCATGCCAACATCCAGAGTAGTTTTGAATGAGAAAGGGATGAGATGATATTTTTCTGAAGTGTGCCCACTAAAGGGAACTACCTTAGATATGGTAGTGAGCCCAGAATGCAGTTAAGCATTCGTTTTTAAATCAGTCCAAGTCTAATGGCCAATTAAGGCCCTTTTGTTCAATTTCACCATCCTCATTTGTTGTTTACTGCTTCAACTTTGAATGCTAGAAGCTTTTTAAAAAGAGCATGACCTTTACACAAAAGAGCTTTTTCAATTTAACCTCTAATTTAATATGACTGACATACAAAATATACTAGTTTGAGGCTCAGGTAATAATTCAAAGGAGAGGAAGAGATGAGGCTTCCAGACAAAACATCGCATACAGACAGATATGTGAAAAATACTGGCCATTGAGCATTTTTTATAAAACCAGGACACATTTTTATAATAAGCTTCTCTGATTGCAAAGCATACAGATGGGCTCGAGAGAAAGAAGAGATATTTTCAAATAACTAATTCAAATTATCACTAGAAATTTATCTCTCGGACTATTCTCATTTTAAAGTGACACTGTATTTTTTTAAGTTCATTTTTACTCTGTCATAATTCTAGCTCAGTGACTAGCCCAGAAGACTGGAAAGAACAGAACACTAAAATTGTCCTTCATAAAAACTTTACAGCTGTGCACTGCAACCTTTATGGGATTAACTCTTAAGCCTACTTAAAGCCTTGTGGGTAGGAAGGATGCCAATTCCTAGAACACTAGGGCTCCAGGGTATTTTTTTGGAAATTCTTTTCATAAAGATATGACCCAGAGCAGTATAGATTTTGAATTTTCATGTCATTTCAGGTGCCAAAGTTTATATCTTTTGTGTGACAGGCACTGGGGATAAAACGTTGTAGAAGATTAACAAGGTCCTTGTGTCAAGGAAATTGTATATCAATGGAAGATACCAGAAAATAAACAGAAGAGATCCCTTTGTAAATTGATAATTGCTGCAAAAATAAAAACATTGGGAGTGCCTTTTGACAGTGATCAAATGAGTTCCCTCTACAGTATGGAGAAATCGAGCACAGGTTAGAATAAAGGGAATGAAGAGCAAAGGCTGAGAGGCAGGACTGAGCTCTGAGTTTCCAGAAGAGAATGGAGGTCAGTGTGGCTAGAGAATGGTGAGCAGAGGCAAACGTGAAAAAGGTGTGCAGGAGTTCGGTTGTGTCTAACCTAGCAGTCCATCGCAGGTGGATGGAATCTGATTTCCAATATGGTGGGAAATAACCAAAGCATTTTAGGCAGAGAAGATGGGCATGGATTTGATGAGACAAGAGTGTCAGTTTGTCCTATCAAACCCATGAAGAGCAGAGGACCAGTGTGAAGGTTACTACAGAGGTTCAGGGAAGAGGTGATGATAGCTGACACTCAGAATAGGCATGGGGAGGGGAGGGCCACAGTCCATTTATACAAATATTTATGGAGTGGTCCCTGAGTGTCAGATACTCTGCTAGTTTTTCCTTTTTCTCCATTTGAAACTTTTCCCCTAGCATTTCAATCATTAACCCTCTCCTGGCACTTATATATTGTATTTTCATTTTCTAAATTTTTTGTTTCTGTATCATCCTCACTTGCTAAGTTGTGAGCTCTCAGAGGACATGTATTGGATGTAATTTATCTTTCAATTTCCAAAGGCTAGCCTGGTGCCTGGCATCTAGCAGTCTCTGAATAAGTGCCCTTGGGGTTTAATTGAAAAGTTGAATTGGATTCAAGACTCCTACTTCAAATTCTCAGGGAAAAAGCTGGCCATCAGTCCCTGCCAATGGGAATATGTTCACCTTTCCCCTTTTTAAAGTGCTCAAATAATATATTTGCAATGGGCCCCAGTGATAACAGGTCCCAGTGATAACAGGTCCTAATCCTTGGAATTAGGGACCCTATCAAAAAAGGGATTTTGATGATGTGATTATGTGAAAAACCTTAGATGAGATTATTCTGGGTCATTCAGACGGAGATTTGAAAACACACAGAAGAGGATATATGAAGGCAAAACAGACAGAGATTGCAGATGGGTGATGCTGTCATGTGCAAAGGAGTGCTGGCAGCTTCCAGAAGCTATGGGAGGAAGGGATGTCTTCTGCCCTAGGGCTTTGGGAGGGAAAGCAGCCCTGCTGACACCTTCATTTTGGCCTCCAGCTACTGACTTTGGGCTGCAGAACTGTGAGAGGATATAGTTTTAGTTTTAAGCTCCTAAGTTTGTGGTGATTTGTCACAACAGCTATTGGAAACTAACACAACACTATTATGCTTTGAGTTATTCATTTCTAGAATTCTCCTTAGGAATGTGATCTGCTTTCTGCTGCCTACTTCTTCCCACTTCACCTGTCAGCTTACTGGACAGGCAGCAGTGCCCTGAACGAGGAGAAATGCCCAGCTGTTACAGGTCCTGTACTTTACAGACCCCATTATGGAACCTGTGGAGTAGCCCTTTCCCCCCAGGGTGGGGAGTGTGTGAGCCTACAACTCTCCTGTTCAGTCCACGCTCCAGGTATCTGAAATCCCCTGCTCTGGGCCTCCACAGGCTCTTTCCGTAAGCGTGGGATGGAGCCAGAGTGGGCTGGCAGCAGGGATCAGGTCCTGTCAATCCCACTGCCTCTATGATCTAGCACTGGACTTAGAGTTCCCAGAATTTCAAATTGCATTAGCTTTCCAGTCATTATGTAGCTACATATGCAAGGTGGATGTATTGACCATGTTTATTTACAGTCGGCTGACTTGTCTTAGGACTTTGAGTACAGTGTTCAGGCACCTGGTATATAGGCTCTGTTCATGCTCTTGTCCTGACCCTACAAATGTTAGAGACCTGTGGCTAGGAACGCTCAGCCAAGGACAAAATGAATGTCATTACCAAAGACACACTGCAACCCAAGAAACCTGTCAGCCTGCCACAGTTGTCCTCACGCCACCATCTAAAGATGCTTGAAACTAACATCTCAAAATTGCCTCAACCAGCTGCCTTCTAGACTCAGAAAATGGACTTGAGAGCTATTAATCTTTTCTTTTCTTTTTAGTGTCATGGAAATATCCCTGATTGAATGCCTGATTGCTCACATCATCCAGAAAATATCCTCTACCACCAGATGGTTCAGCCGATCCTTCCCAAATGAGAAAACGGACTTACATTATGCAAAGGAAAGAAAAGGCTGATTCTTCTTTCCTTGAACAAGAGGAGGGACTGATAAAGATTCTCTCCTATTATACCTGTGGTGCATCTTACAAGGGTACATGTGAAACTTAGTAAATGTAGAAGGTAAATGTCTTAACACAATAACTAGGAAAATGCCAGGAAGGCTATGTTAACCAGTGTGATGAAAATGTGTCAAACGGTCTATAAAACCAGTGCATGGTGCCCCATGATCACATTAATGTACACAGCTATGATTTAATTAAAAAAAAAAAAAAAAAGCATCTGTCCTGCCCACACTCCAGGCAGGCTCCTCAAGCTTTTCTTCTGCTAGGCCCTGTCCTTGTGCTTTCTCCTCAGGAACAAGAATCCTGCTGAGGCTGAGGCTTAGGTATTTTTACTCTTACTGCCTTTGATTGTGCTGCCTGATAACAGGGAGGGCTTTTCTCAGGGGCATTTCTATTCTTCCTTCAGGCCAAAGTGCATGTATTTCTAACTTATCTCATGGAGCGGTGAGAGCCTGAACACTCTTTTGCATCTTTCCCAGGGATCTCATGAAAACAGGAGCCAAATCTTAGCAATCATTTCTTTCCCAGGCAATGAGAAGTCTATCCAGTAAGTCCCATGAACGTGTGTGCTGAATACATATGTTTAATAGATATAGAATCTACAAACAGCTTCCTTCCCGATTGCATCCACTTGCTGTTGAAGTAGAGCCATGCAAGTGGGCCCAGGCCGCCTTCATGTGTTTTAAGATGTGTTTATTTATTTGCTTGCTACCACTATCCTCCTTCTCAGACACACTCAAACACTTAAAAAGTGACTTCAGAAGCCTTAAAGGGACAATGTCAAATATGACAGATTTATATCTACTGTAGAAGGCAATTAAAAGAGAGATAAAAGATAGAAAAATAAGGAAGTTACTTACCAAAAACAGGCATCAATCAAAATTGGAGAGTACAAAATCCCAAGCATAATAACAATGTTCATAATAGTGTTAAATAAACATGACCATACTAAAAAGCATCGTGTTTTTTCTACTTTTTAACCAAACTTAATTCTTTGAGGTCTTTTTTTTCCCCCTAGATCTTCATGCACTTCACAGGTAATATTAACAAAGGTACAAATATTGGCTACTGAAGAAAGTTTAAAGCATTATGATATAAATGTTGTAAACACATGGTTTATATACTTACATGTTTTAAATTAATATTCACAAATGTGACTCTTATTTCTTTGCCTTATTTGGGGCCATTGCCATTGTTATGTTGTTAAAAATAGCTGTGATGTCATTCTTGATTGTACATCTCCTAGTATCTACCAGGGGCATCCAGTCTGCAGCCCACGGGTCACATACTGATCTTGTGAGGACTGTTTTTTTGCTTATCTGTGGTATCAAAATATGCACAGACCTTTTTGTGCTAATCAGCTTTCATCTGTGTTTGTGTATTTAATGTGTAGTCCAGGACTACCCTTATTCTTCCAATGTGTGGCACAGAAAAAAATGGTTGGACATCTCTGAAGACTCTTGCTTTCTTCCTTTTAGAAAAATATATCCATGGTTAAAGTTAGAAGAAAGTTTGCTATCAAATCCCATTTCACAAATACTGCAGTAATTTAAAAGAGTCACAGCCTACAGGAAGAGGCTATAGCATCAAAGAGGTAGGCTAAGAATTCCATGTCTAAAGACTTAGGTGGACTTTCATCTCTTACTCTGAAAAGCATCCCCAGATGCCAAAGATTAAACATGCTTTTTTGTGTGACCAATGTTAAATACTCTCTATGTTATTTAAAATTAAAAAGGAAGTCCTTCGTAAACTTCAGTATCTTATCAGAACCCTAAGCCAGAGCTGAGGAGAATGATTAGTTTGGATAAAAGATTGAATCCTCTAAGTAAAATGTCTCAAGAATGGAGGGAAAAGTATCCAATGTACTCAGTACTTCTATGAAACCTACTTATACTTACACTTTCTTAGGAAAGATAGAACACAACTATAGCCCAGGGTGAAGGAGAGAAATGGAGTGGGAAGGGAGGGGAGGGGGGAGATTTGATAGACGGAGGGTAAAAGGCAGGACCACACCTATGGGGCATATTGTAGGAGTACAAGTCAAATCTGTCAGGTGTAGAACATAAATGTCTTGACACAATAATCAAGTAAATGAGGTGAAAGCTATGTTGATTGGTGTGATGTAATCACATCAGATTGTATAAAAAAATCAACATATTGTACCCCACATATGCACAAATGTATTCATGATCTATGTATATTTGACTTAATAAAAAAAAGAAAAGAAAACAATATATTGCCCAGAGATTATTATTACCCTTTAAAGAGGAGAATAAAATTCAAAGGCAGATGAATTTTCTCCCTGAAGACAATGTAAATCAGCAGCATCGGTATTACCCAGAAGCTTATTAGGGGCGGGTAATCACAGGCCACACTCCAAATACTGAATTCACAAATGTAGTATGTATGCTAAAGTATGACAGGTATAAAACTGGAGAACAGATTAGACTCAAGTGAAAAATGTTAATGTTAAAGAAGAGATACAACCCCCAAACTGAATTGGAGGAAAATTCAGCCCCATGGATATACAATTGAATATAAAAAATCTCAAATAAAAAACTGGAATTAGTACCCTATAAGAAGTCCAGCTCAAGAATCCTATCAAAAAATGCCATCTGAAAATGGAGATAAAGAGTTTATAAAAAGACTAATATGAAATCTTTGTCTTGGTGAACAGGAGTACAAATTGCACACAGCGAAGACCCCAACTAGAAAGATCTCATAAAATATATCAAAAATGAATAGTTTTCAAGGACACCAAGTGATTATAAGTAGGAAAGTGAGGTTAATAGTTTCTCAGAAAGAACAAATATATAAACATTTATGATATTTGTAATTAATAAAAAGTAAAGAATGGGGTACACTAGTGTTATACCAGGGAGAAGAATTATTATTTGACTTCTGTCGACACAAAAAACATAGAGACAAATTCTTAAGGAAAAAGATTTTCTTTGTGAATAATATACAAGAAACAGGATTGAAATCCAGGATATAACTATAGATCAGGGTGGCTTCCAATATGTTTAGGGAACAAAGGAAAAGTTAGAATTTATTCAGGAAAGAGGAGGTAATGCAGGTTGTTTTTGGAGAAAACCTATTGTCACTGGCAGCATCTTACAAGAGCTGGTGAGTTCTGATTAGCGAGTATCAGGGTGGTTAGGCAGGCATCTCAGAGTTAAGATTAGGCCCTTGTAGTTTTGGATTGGGCTTGTGAGACAGTTTTTAATAAGTGAACATTATTTTTTTTTTTTTTATTAAATCAAAGCTGTGTACATTAATGCAATCATGGGATACGATGTGCTGGTTTTATATACAATTTGAAATATTTTCATCAAACTGGTGAACATACCCTTCACGGCATCTTCTTAGTTATTGTGATAAGACATTTATATTCTACATTTAGTAAATTTCACATGTACCTTTATAAGATGCACCGAAGGTGTGGTCCCACCAATTACCCTCCCGCCATCCATCCTCCCCGTCGCCTCCCCGCCCTCTCCCCTTGCCCCATATGTAATTGTCCAGCTGTACTTTTGCTGCTTGCTCTCCTTGTGTAACTCATACAGTAAGCTGTGGCTTATTAAGCAAATAATGCATGACAACCCTCCTACCGTGGCCTTCCCTGGCTCCATTGTCCAGGGTTAGACACCTGTGACCCTATTCTGAATCTTACAAATTGCTTAGTTACTGGACAGATGTTTAGAAGATAAACTATCAATGTTGAGAAAGGTAGGTTATATTAGTTTGAAAAACAGGTGCTTTCGAGAGCCATAATTAACTTAGTTCTTCTCTCTCACAACAGTGCACCTCACAAAGCAAAATAAAGCATAAGTTATTAAGAAACTAAATTTGTTACGAAGAATAAAAACACTCAGAAAGTGAGCTTTCATGACCAAGATTTTCTACTATCAATTATTCTACAATAAAAATGGGAACACAGATGATGTCATCGTCACTATCATGTCATTATCGTTAACCCAAGGGTACACATTCGCCAGAATTCTTCCTGGTGAACAATTGTGCCCTTTTCATGAAATTATGTATCACATAATTATAATATAATGATCATTGATAATTATTATAATTATCACATAATTATGCATCACATAAGTGCTTTACTAATGTGTACTTTTTGTGTCCATTTCTTTTTCCCCACCTCTGTCACATTCTTATGGCTGTTACAATGAATTACCACAAATTCAGTGTCTTTAAACTATGGAAATTTGCCATCTCACATAATTTTGGATTCCAGCATTCCAAAAGCAAGGTATCGGCAGGGCCACATTCCCTCTGCAGACCCATGAGATCATCTTTCCTTGCCTCTTTCACTTTCTGGTAGCTGTCGGTATTCCCTGGTTTATATGGTTTACACCCCCTCACTCCACACTCTGCCTTCAACTTCATCCAACCCTCTCCTATCCGTGTTGTTACCCCTTCTGTCTCATAAAAGGACACTTGTCATTGGATGTAGGGCCCAGCTGAATAATCCAGGATTATCTCAAGATCCTTAACTTTATTACAAGTATTTTTTTTTCTCTTAATTTCATCTACCGGTACTTTTTTTTTTTCTTGCTCTGTCACATTCATAGTTTCTGGAGATAAAGACATAGATATGTGTCTTTGAAGGTCACCATTCCACTTACTGCATCAGCCTTCTTCCACGCACTCTGCCTGGGGAGTATCTCCACGTATTCTGTATGGGGATGGAGGAGTTCAGAAAGTTACAAAAGTTAGGAAAAACTTAAAATCAAATATAAAATGACTTCCCAACATCTCTTAACTCAGGATCAGTGGCTATATAAGGAAAAATAAATCAATAAATCATCCCCCAAATGTGTTATATTACTATATAATCATCTGTGCTATGCCCTTTCCCATCAATGTTCTGATCTTCCAAACTTGGAGGATTCTCTGATTCATAAGCCAGAGTGTCAGGAGAGAATGATTTTTGAAAATATTAGCAATAGATTGTATATTATAAAAATTTCTTCTAAATCTTAAAGGGTATTGTACATCACTCTGAGTTTTCAGAGTTCTGAGATTTTTTAAAAATGCTTTCTTAATTGGTACTATAGTCAGGAATTATAAATTCCCACACAAGGAATTAACAGTGAGAAGCTCTTTCATAACAAAAGGAAACTGGAAAAGTTAAGTAACTTTTCAATGTTAGTTTTGTTGTGTTTATAAAATTAGATGCAAAATTCAAAATTATTCTATTTTTTTTTCTTTTTTCTGTTTTTTTTTTTTTTTGCAGTTTGGCCAGGGCCGGGTTAGAACCCACCACCCTTGGCATATGGGGCCAGCGCCCTACGCACTGAGCCACAGGTGCTGCCCCCAAAATGATTCTATTTTTTTTCCACATCTGATTGGAAATATTCAGTGATGTTCTTGTTTCATTAAGCAATTTTCTGGGAAACTATGTGCCATATTTTAGCCCTAAATATAGATGCATCAGCAAGGCAGCTGTTAACTTTAGTTATCATTAAACATTTATCTTCCTCCCAGTATAGCATTTGTAATTTTTTTTGCCATGAAATATAATACTTAGTAAAGTAAAAGAAAACACATTTTTCTCTTCTTTTCTAATTTAGAAATATATATGGCTGATGCCCCTGGATTTTTAATGCATTCATGTTTTTTTCTAATGTTTTCCCAAGGTCATAAAGTTGATTAAGAGATATCATAAACCAAAAGGAAGCTGGGATAAAGCCACACAGGAGTAAATACTGCCCGTCTTTAATGCTTTGATACCATTTTATATCTACATCTTTATTAATATTTTAGAAATATTATATCATATTATATTGAATATCCAACTTCATATCCTCATACGTCAAGTTTATGATGAGCTTAGTTCTATCAAAATGCTTCTATGCTTGATGGCTTTAGATATTCATTCGGTATTTCAAAACTGCCTAAGAACGGACTATTAAGTAAATAACATAGTTTTCCAAAATTATTTCTGTGCACATTTAGATAATCATCTGAAATCATTCTTTGTGGTTTGGCTTATTACAGTGCTCATGGCTGCCACGGGAGTATTTTTGATAGTTATTATGCCACCATAAAAACACAAAGAGAATTTGACTCAAAGTGAATTCAAATGGATTAAAGTTTCTGATTTATTTCCATGGAAGGTAAGAAAAATAAAATTCAGGTTATAGTGCCTCACTGCATTGGGTGACACATACTAACAAACCCTCAATACAGTGAGTATAAGTCAAGAAAATTACATTTGCACGAAACACATAGTGTCAGAGATGCTAAGAACAGCTCCAAACACACAAGGAGATTCTGGAGAAAATGCAGAGGGTGCTTTTAAGTCGATCTTTTATTATTCCCATAGCACACATCACCAAAGTTTGACATTCCCAGTTCTGCTGCCTCATCACTGCCGTGTGCAAAGCCAGGTCTCCCCAGCCGTCACTGTGTCCCTGATAGCAAGTTAGGCACTTTGAACATCAAATATTATGTCGTTCAAGAAATGGAACAATTTATCCCTCAAATAGTCTTCAGTGTTCTGGAAAAATCTAGCCAAATATCCATCAAATACCATGGATCAGTTTACCCTTTGGCTATGTCTCATGAAGATGTCATTGAAGGCTCTGCCATCACTCTCACTAAGTGTTAATTAATAAAACGACTTCTAGTTGCTCAGTCCCTCTTTTGCCTCTCCCTAGTTATATCACCTCCTTGCAATTCAAAATTGTCCATATTACCTTTTGAAGGTTAGGGAGGCTATGCCTTGCACAAGAGCATTAAACAAAGACAGCTCTGAGGGTTAAAATACACCTGAGAAGTTTGGCATGGACTACATCAGCTTGGAGGAAATGCACATATTATATATCACAAACAGATCTGAAGGAATTTTTGCCAATAAAAGTACATTACTTAAAAAGTTTGTGCTTATATTATGAAAATATGCTTATAGTTTTGCTTGCCTGCTTTACTTAGAATCTCATGTAACTCCATTATATCAACTGATTTTTGACAAATGTTATATACTAGATATATGTTTTGACCTATGCTGTGTTCTAAAGGAAATACCAAGGAAGTAATGCATGTGTTTTTCCCTCAAGAAGCTGCAGAATATATCTTCGAAATAGTCTCATTCTTCAATTTTCACCATGATTAGTTTAAAATGTCAGCAGTATTTCTATTCAAGTCAAATAATTTGGCGGGGCATTTAATTATTGCATTTAAAAATGAAAGTGCAAACATGTGAAGTTACTGCTGCTGGAGGGAACATCTCTGGATTTCGCTGGCTTCACAACTCACAGTTTGAGGTGGGTTAATAGTAAACTCTTGTGGATGGTGCTTGGGATCCTATCTTGACCTTTGACTGTCCTCTCACTGTTTGTAGTACTTTGTTTCTCCATGATAATACAGGCTAAAAGTTTTACAGATTTCTATGACACCTTCATTTTTTTCTCCTTCATTCTTCTGGTTTATTTTTCTTAAGGGAATCGTTCAATGAAAATTCGTATGTTTTAATTCCCTCTAACCTTCTTGTTCACATAGTAATTCAGTTCCTTAGTATGTAAAATATAAAAGTTTCTTGTATTTTAAACGTGAAAAAATATTTTATATAGGACATAATTGTAAATAACTGAGTGCGACGATCTTGTAATCTTATTATTCAGTAAACTTTTTTTGTTTTATTATCAGTATTTTCCACATTTTTTAGGTTCTATCTTTTTTTTTGCAAAATCATTTTTTAGTGAAATTTTAATTTAATTTTGACTAGACTATATATTTTAATAGTTTAAGAACAGAAATAAGTGTAAATAATACACAGAAAAAAGATTTTTCTCACCTCTATCCTCTATCCATGCATTTATAATCCCAGCCATTCACTAAAAATAGAGAACACTGACATTTTCTAACCTGCTTTCTCATCTTTAAGCACAAGTGAGGAAATATAGATTCATGTTTCCTCTACGTTTATGTAAAATTTAGCAAAGTCTATACATGTGTTGCCTTTTGAATGGCTATATATCTCATATGTTGTAGGTATGTACACACATATAAATATACAGATATCACACTAACCATACAGCTCATAAATCATGGAAAACTACCTCATTCTTTTGACAGCTGTAGATATTCTATTGAAGAATATACCAATATCTGTTTAAGTAATTCCTAATTATTGGGCATCTGAGATGTATAAATGTACACATTCTTCAATAATGTGTGAGTTCATATTTCTCATCAACCTCACAAACAAGGGACATTATTAAACTTCTGGATTTGACCAGTTGTCTAGGTGGAAAATATCGTCTCACTATGCTTTCTTCATGATGAATGTAACGCCTCAATTTTTATATGTACATAGCCAATTTGTAATTTTCTTTTCTGAGGATTATGCACACATATCCTTTGTCCATTTTTTCTTTTGTGTCACTGGTCTTTACCATTTATTATGAACTGAAGGTTTGGGTATGCCCAAAATTCGTATGTGGAAGCCTAACCCTCAGTGTGATGGTTGTAGATGACGCCTTTAAGAAGTGATTTAGATAAGACAAAGTTATGAGGTAGGGTCCTCCTCCAGGAGAATACTTGCTCTCTCCACGTGTGCTCACCAGGAAATAGCCAGGTGAGTAAACAGCAAGGCAGCCATCTGTAAGCCGGGAAAAATGTTTCAGTGAAAACTCACACATGCCAGATCTTATTATTAGAATTTCCAGCCTCCAGAACTATGAGAAAATAAATTTCTGTTGTTTGAGTCACCAATACTATGGTAGTCTGATTATAGCATGGGCTATACAATACTTCTTAGAAGTTCTTTGTACCTCAAAGAGATTAGGACTTTGTCTATGATATAAATATATTTTGCCAGTATATATCATCTTCTTCTTGTTTTGCTCATGGTATATTTTATTTTAATTTAATATTTTTAGGTACAGGATGTTGGCTACATAGTTAAATTTGTCAATATGTCTTTAGATATTTTAGAATTTTGAGTAATATTTAAAATATTTTCCCTTCTAAAGTTTCTCCTTTACTGAGAGGAAAGTTTCTATCTGATCGTTTAGAACTTCTCAACTGAGAATTCAGGTAGTAGTATGAAGTATAACATTTCTAGTTTTGAGGGTTTTTTTTTTTTTTTTACCTTTTTGTGACAATAGAAAATGGACCAAAAAGAGATTGCTTGTCATTAACTTATCAATTGTTGTAATTTCAAGTTTTAAACTTGTATTTTTCTTTTTAGCTTTATTGAGTTATAATCAACAAATAAAACTGTATACCTTTAAATTGTGCAATGTGGTGTTTTGATATATTGGTACATTGTGAACTGATTACCACTAGCAAGCTTATTGACATACTATCACATCAGACAGTTGAATTTTTTTGTGGGGGATAGTGAAAATATTTCGAATCTACTCTCAAAACATTTCAAGTACACAATAGAGCATAATTACGATACCATTAACAACAGTCACCAGACTATCAACTAGATTCCAAAGCTTATCCTTCTACATAATAGAAACCAACATAGACCTGCCCTGTCAACCACCACGCTCCTCTCTGTTTCTACGAATTTGAGTAACTTCAATCGTATGTGATGGAATGTTTTAACTACATTTATTGTGTTTTATGCCATTTTTTGAATGAACTATATATTTTCTCTATCTCTTCTCCACACAACCAAGTAAAACACTACTTAGAAGTTAAGATAGAGTACTGTTCCATAAGTTGCTACTTCTAGTGGAATAGTCATCCTTCCTGTTCAAAGAAGTATAGTGTGGAAAGTGAAGATATTGTAAGGCAAGTGAAGACTGAGTACTGAGTATAGCCAAGGCCTGAGAGATTTTGTGATGACAAAACACAGCCAGGTCAGGACCAGAAGAAGTAATTACCATATCATCCATCAGTAATAACATCGGTCCTGAGTGGGACCTCGAGGGTGTCCAGTCCTGGGGTCATCAGTGGAGAGCAGGATATCAAACCTCATCTTTACGTTCTACCCTAATGTCACACTTGCTTTCACTAATGTAACATAATGCTTCTGTCACCCAACACAACCTCCCATTTACTGGTCTTGCTTTTTTAAGTCTCTGGCTATGATTTTGTAATTTTAATTTGCTCCTACATGGGTGTCAAAACATTTTTAATGTTTGATAATCCTGTATCTTCTTTTTATAATATTTACTACAGTCACGTATTTGATTTTTTGACTTCACTGAAAAGCCACACAGGTAGTGAAATATAGTGGTTTCCAACCATCCCACATTTCCATCTAGTTACTGCTACGATTTGCAAATGTTCTCTCCCAAATTCAGGTGTTAAAATGGATGGCTAGCTGTGATGGTGTCAAGAGTCTGGACCTTTAGGTGGTGATGAGGCCATAAAGGCCCCTCCTTCAAAATATAATTAAGTTCCATTTATAAAGGAGGCATCACACAGCATTTGTTACCATGTTCTTCCACCACCCACCTTGTCAGACCGCAACACGCTTCCCTCCTTGTGGATAGAGAGAGCGTCAAGAAACCAAACTTTCTAGCTGATATAAAATTTTTCTGTTCCAAAACTGTGAGAAATAAACTTTTATTCATTATAAATTACCAGACTATGATATTCTGTTATAGCAACAGAAAATACGCTGAGATATTGTTGACCCTCCATATATAATCCCCCTCTTAGACCATTCCTTAATCTTCACCTTTATTCAAATTTTCCTTTTTCTATTTTCACAGTGAAACTAAAGCAGTCAGAAAGCTGAGGTCACAGGAGTCTGCTCATTTGAAATCTATGAAAGTTCAAGGGTAGAAGAGCTTGAATAGTTAATGTCCAGAGAAAACACTAGAAGATGCCCACAGACTGATAAGAATAATTTCATTAAAATCTTTAACAAATTGCTGACAGTCACATATGGGTCACCTTAATAATATAAAACACTTAGGAACCATAAGTAAAAGGGAATTTGCAGTCCTTACAAGCTCTTCAAAGCACTGAGCACATACTCACCAGGAGGACTGAGGCAGGGAAAAGGCTGGAAACAGCCTCCCTGAGAGTTCAGGGTTGGGCACAAGAAGAGCAACCACTTTAGAAAAGGCAGAAAACCTCATCCAGATCTCTCTCCTCTATTTCTGTTACTGAGAAAAAAGCCATCAGACTCTGGAGAAAGGGCAAATAACCCTATCACCCTCAGGGCATATATTGCACATAGGGGAAGAAGAAAAAAAAATTTTTTTTCTTTGAGACACTTTCAGTAGAATGTCCTGAGACTATTATATAGCCCTTGGCATGGGGCAGGATGATTATAAAATCTCTGGGAAGGCCCTTATGGTGAGACCCAGAAACAGAGCATCTTTCTGAGATAGAGCCCTGCAAGAACCAAATGGAACCTTCTGCCTCACCCTCTGCACAGCACCAGATCTAAAACAGGGTGAAGAAGACAGTGAGTAAGAATCTTCAGCAAATTAGCTCTAACACTGTTGCTAGACCGGAAGCACAAGGTGCGAGGAGATTAAACACCACAGCAACTCACCACAGCAATCTCGTAAACAGATTGACTAAACTCTCCACATTAAAACCAGACAAAACCTGCACCCATTTCCAAATATAAATAATTTATATCTTAGTCTCTATTGTACTATGCAATATGTCCAGGTTATAACCAAAATTATATGATGCAAAAAATAACCCATTGCTGAGAGAGAAAGCATTCAGCAAAAGAGGACTCAGAGATAAATCACAGATGGTAACTATGGGGTAGGAAATTTAATTTTAATTAATGTTTTAAAGGTATAAATGGGAAAGATCAACAGCACACGTAAAAAGTGAATTTCAGCAGATAGATAAAAATCTAAGACGGAATTGCAATGCTACCGATGAAAGCATGACAACGGGATAAAAGATGCCCTGATGGTTGCAATGCAGACTTGATAAACCCACAGACAGACTCAGAAGCCTTAAAGGTTGGTCAGTAGAAATTACATTAAAAAAAAAAAAAAAAAAAAAAAAAAACAGCAATAGAGAGAGATACAAATTTAAACACAAAGAAATAATAATAAGCATTAAATGTTTGTTTTTATAAATTAAATTAAAAAAAAAAAAAAAAAAAAAAAAAAACAGAGAGAGAGAGAGAGAGAAAGTTAAAGCAAAACCAACACAAAACATAACAAACAAAAAAAACAAACTGTGCTCCATTAGCTGTGGGTAAATTCCAAGAAATCTAGTGTACACATAATTGAAATGCTGGACAGGAAGAGGATGAGAAGAGTAGAGAAAAATGTTGCTAAGAAATAATGGTGTAGAATTTTTTTACATTGCTATAATATAGCAAATCAATATCCAAGAAGATAAAATAACATCTAATAGGATAAATGCAAAATGCGAAACACACACATAAACGCAGTAGTACTCTTAGATACTTAATATCCAATTGGCCTTCACACACTAAAGACCAAATACATTTTTATTGTAAAAATGTATTTGGTTGTTAGTATTTATGTAAAAATAAAAAAACACATTTTTATTTTTATTTATTTATTTATTTATTTACTGTGCAGTTTTTGGCCGGGGCTGGGTTTGAATTCCCCTCCCGGTATATGGTGCCAGTGTACTATGCCTTGAGCCACAGGTTCACTGTAAAAAAAAATTTTTAAATTGAATCAGAAAAAAGACATAGACCACAAAGAGTAACAACACTAAGAATTACAGATAGAAGACTTCTCAACAGCAACTATACAACCCAGGAGACAATGAGTTACATCTTTAAAAAAAAAAACAAAAAACAGCCAAGAATTCTGAATAAAGCCAAACTAAGTTTCAAAGTGGAGTGAAAAATATTTTTCAAGTCAATAAATAACCTGGGAAATTAATAGTAGTAGACCAGTATCTAAAGAAATATTAAAATATCTTAAGGAGGAAGAAATTGACACCACATTAAAAACTTGAATCTTCTCATAGAGTATTAAAAAATGTCATCATTAAGGATGACTGCAAATTTTATTTTCTTATTTTTAATTACCTTAAATTAAACATTAATAAGCATTATAGAGCAATTATTAGCAAAGTAGTACCTGTGTATAGAATATGTAGAAGGAAAAATATATGAAATTAATGACATAAAATAGTAAGGAATAAAAGGGGAAGGCAATGTTGTAAGGTCTTTTTACTAAACATAGAGTGGTATAGTATAATTTGAAGGTGGGCTGTTATGAATCAAAGATGTATATTGTAATGCCTGTGGCAGTAATAAAAAATAACAAAATGTAGAATGATAAGCCAACAGTAGAAAGGAATTGAAGACTGAATATAATACAAAGTCAAATATATTAAAATTAAGAACATCTGCTCTTCAAAAGACATTGTTTACAAAAAAGAGACTATTGTTTTAACCACGAGTTGGGAGAAAACTTTGTTAATTAGATATATAAGAAAGGATTGTGTACAGAATATATTACAATAATTATAAAACTCCACAACAAAGAACTAAACAAGCCAATGCAAATGGACAAGAATTAGAAGCACTTCAACAAAGATAAGTATTTGGTCAAAAAGTGCATGAAACCATATCATTACTCATTAGGGAAATGCAAATTAAAAACTAAATCTAGGTAACACTATTCAAATGGCTAAGAGCAACAAGAAAAACAACGCCAGGGACTGGTGAGCATTTAAGCTCATGTTTTGTTTGTGGGAATTCAAAATAGTGCCACTTTTGTAAATATTTTGACAGTTTCTCATAAAGTTAAACCTCATTTACTATCTGGCTCAGCATTGCCACCCATGTTCATTTATTCCAGTGAAACGAAAACTTATGTTCACACCAAAACTTGTACCTGAATATTTTTAGCAGATTTCTTGACTGAAAACTGGAAACAACCCAAATGTTTCTCAGCTGAGGAAGAGATAAACAAATTGTGGCACATAAGCAGAAGACAGCATTAGTCAACAATAAAAAGGTACAGCATGGTCAATCTCAAGTGCGTTCTGCCTCGTGGAAGCAATCAGATTCCACAGGTTACACGCTGTATGATTACATTTATATGACATCCTGGGTAAAGGAACAGAAAAAGAATTATAGCTTGTCAAGAGGGTTTGATTACAGTAGGGAGTAGTGACGATATTTGGGGTGGTAGAACTTTTCCATATCTTACTTACAGTGATAGTTACACAACTGTAGGCATATTCCAAGACTTGCAGAGCTGTACACAACAGAGGTCAAATTTTACTCTATGTACATTATACTTTCCTAAAGGTGAACACAATTTTTACTTACATAACAATAATTTTTATGTTTAATTCTAATAAATAGTGGCATTTTATCAATAATAACTAGAATATAATAACTAGTTACTATGGAAGGCAAAACGAAGGCATAAACATTGAAAAGAATAGTGGGGATATTTGTAAAATTCAAATTATTCTCCTATATACTATTGTAATGTATATCATTTCTGTTCTCCCCCAAAATAATAAAAATCTTGATAAAAATCAACACACTATAATTATAAAAAAAAGTTCTTCTTGACCTCCAGCATAGTTCATATGGGTATGTGAAAAATATACATTCAATTAGTTATTCTAGTCTTCAGATGAAATTATCATATTTTTGTTTCTGTTTATTTTCACTATTACTTTCAACGAAGTATTTTAAAGTATCTTGAGTGTTGTAGTAATGTTTAAACCTTCATAGAAAGAATACTTTGAAATTGATATTACATCTTAAATATGTTTAGAGATATTCTTCTAGATTTTGTGGTATAATTTATAGCTCAGCTTCAGGTCTATACAATGCCAAATAAGATTCCATATAAAATAAATTTGGATAAGAAAAAAAGACCAAATAAATTAATTGAGAATATATCACTTAACCTACAAGATGGAAAGAAATACTGGAGAAGGGGCAGCATCTGTGGCTCAAGGAGTAGGTTGTTGGCCACATATACCAAAGGTGGTGGGTTCAAACCCTGCCCTGGCCAAAAACTGCAAAAAAAAAAAAAAGAAAGAAAGAAAGAACAAAAAGAAAAGAAAGAAATACTGGAGAAGTAGAATGGGGCAGTGAATGGCATTTTGGTGTATTATAAATCATAGATCAGGCAGGGTGTTATTGTTTTCTTAAATATACCAGTGATATTAACCCCTGGGCAACTGTGAGATTTCCGCCAGTAGGTAATGGAGGCTTCTACTGGTCCAAAGTATTGTGGGTTTTATTGCAATAGGTCCTCAAATTTCAATGTTCTGAACAAGAGTATTTGATTAGAATATTTTCCTACATTCTGTATCCTAAAGTCTTTCTGTTTTCAGTTAGTCTTTAGCCCACCAGACCCAAAGGGATCTTTCTTAAGTAAAACTCTGACAGTGAAAGTTCTCTATTTATAATATTTTATTAGTTCTGAAATTCCTACTACCTTTTTTTTTTTTCATTTCATTCAAACACTTCACAATTTGGACATAGCCTTAGTCTCATCAACTGGACATTCCCTCACACTCACGTTATACTAAAATCATAATTACTTTAATGTGTGTTGAGATTTCATCATTTCATACTTTCATTTCTGATGTGACTTCTATGTGAAATGCCATCCTTTGACACACCCTTTTCTTTCCCACCAACTAAAGATGCATCTTGGAATTTGCTTCAATCCACTTCCAGCAAAATTAAGCACCATTTTTTTCTTTCTTTCTATTTTGTACATGTTACTTTTACTGGACTCATCTCACACTGTTTTAATTATTTATTTAATATCACTCTTCACTGATTTTGAATTCCTTGAAAGCAAATTTTCTATTTTATTTAAGTCTACATTCTCAATAACTAATAAAATAGTTGGCGTATAACACAGTAGGGCTTACAAGGAGACCTTCTTGTAATTTAACCAGGAGAGAAAAATATATAAATGTAGATAACTTAAGGTCTGAAGAATTACTGGAGAATTAAAAATAAAATTTTATGGGATTTCAGAGGCAGAAGAGATTATTTCTGGGTTGGAGGAGAAATTTTCAGATAGATGTTTAAGCTAGTGAACACAATATCCAGAATATTCTAGCTATTGTGAAAGAAGACAAATAAAAACACTAAATTAGAGTGGTGTATGACAAGTTAGCCTAAATAAAATATATCTAGGGTATAGAATAAAAGCATTTATTATAACTTCACAAAGGTGAAAAAGAGAGATTTGTGGAAACAAAGATAAATACATGTTGATTTAGAATCAAGAAAGAGACGTGAAAAAAACAATGAGGCAGCTGGAAAGTGGTAATGACAAATAAATATTGCTTTGTGAAATGCAAAGAGTGAAAATGCAAAGAGAGAAAACCACAAAGAATTTAAGGCTCTGTAAGAAAGCCAAAAACAAATCCTTGGAGAACTCTAATAGCTTATGTAATAAACAGGTTGTGAGCCTCTCTAGACTAAATTTGCTGATAGAATTAGGGCCGAGCTGTGATGGAGAAGAGATGTCGCTAGTTTGCTATGTAAATCCATCTGAAGGATTCAGTATTTCATCAAGTGAAATTTCATAGATACTCAGTTTACTTATTTATATATCCCTACCGATACCTCCCCAAATTACATTACTTAGATAATGAGCTGTTTATAAAACAGCCTTTCTCCTCCTCCAGCTGTTTTCCCTCCTTGATCTGGCATCCTGTCAGCTTCTGACAATACGGAGCAGGAAAGGAGGAAGAAGAAAATTATTCTTCCCTGTTTAGTTATTATTTCTGTCAGCACCTTACCTGCAACCGGCGGCGCCTCGGGACAATTGATTAAAGTTTCCCGTTTGTTTTTCACTCCCTGAATCAGCCCCCTGGTGTATCCTCAAAGGTTCCTGCGCTGCAACCACTCCTCAGCTCTGGACTCGCTTTCTAAGCTTCCAGGTTTGGATGATCCAAACTCCTTTTCTTTATGGGGCACAGCTCAAGCATTGATACTCGCTTTCTGCAGATGCTGTGTGTGTTTTCTATTTCTACCTTTTTAACTCTCTACTATGTCCTTAATCATCTCATATCATTAAATTCCCTCTGTTACCATAACTGGTGTGGTTTTTGTTTTCCTGAATGGTTCTCAACTGATGAAGACATCTTGTATCTTGATTTGATAATTAAACTTGATGATATAGTTCAAAGTTTTTTTACTAGATAAAATGAGACGTGGTGAGACAGGCCACTTAACAACGGGCTGAAAAACTTTGTCAATTCGTATAAATCAATGGATATGTAGAGAATTAGGGTCATGATCTATGATTTCATGTTAGTTTTTTATTTTTTTAAATTTACAATCTGATGCTACTGTTGGTTACTTTTAGTGTTATCACTAAAAACATGAAATTGGCAGTGATTTGAAAATCCCTGTTAATGTTAAGCACCAGTTGAATGACCATGGACCCCTGCTATTAGAAAAGGAATTAATTCCTGGAGTGGGTGGTAGGTCCAGCTCTTCCATAAAGTCCCTCAATTTAATGAACAATATAAATATGGATTTTTTTCACTTTTAGAGACTATATAATTAGATTTTCAATTTATATTCAATATTCAGTTTACGATCATTAAAGATTTAGCTAATATGGGAAATAGTTGAAAAATCTTAACATTATCAATATGGAAATTATATGCATGAAGGCATTAGCTGATAAGAATTATATTGAAATTAGTGTTACAGTGGTATGATTCTGTGAATTTTTTTTCCTCAGTTTCCTGAGCATGAACCTGGACAGCGTTCCCATCCTATTTTCTAAGACACTAAGCAATCACCTTCTTCTGGAACTGTGGTTTACAGAGAAAAAAGCCTATGCATCCAGCTGCTTTTCTACTTTCAGCTTGAAATTATTCCTGCCATCCATTGGAATCAAATTAGCTAATAATAAAAATATCTAAGTTTTATCCTTAGTTGTTAAATCCTTAATTTTATCCTCAGTTTTATCCTTAGTTGTTATATCCTTAGTATTATCCTTAAATAATATCCTTAGTTTTATCCTGTAATTGTTATATCCCTCCGTATTTCCTTCTTTCTTAGTATTAGCAGTCTGCAATAGCACAGTTGCTACTTCATCTGATCTCTGTCCTGTAGTGTAGAGCTTTTTCTGGGCTTATAATCCCTGAAAATATATAAAAGAAAGGACGTGGTAAATGGCTGGTAAAGAATCCTTATATAGATTTTGTTTCTTATGAAAGGAAGCTCTTTTACTTCAGAATCACAGAGAGAATAGGACTGTTTTACACTAAACCATGGAGTCCTCATTGAAGGGCAGTGTGTGAAGAAGCATCACTGATGATGCATTTTTAAAACATTCATTTTTGTTCTAGAATGTAAATGTGACAAAGCTAACTGTCCAATAAAAGTCATGCTCCTGTTCTTCATGAGAGAGTTGGCAGGGGACTGAGCTGTCTGCATGTTTCTGCCTCCCTGGCATCAGGATATAGCTGTAAGCTGGGATTTGGCAGAATCACCTGACGCAAAGTCGTGTCTGTTGCCTTCTGATTAAGTTGCTCGTAAAAGAGGACATGCACTTTCCAATTTTAAAAAAATTTATGCTGAATTGATGCAAAGTAGCACAGTGAACGTGAATGCATTATGTTGAATGAACATGCCAGAGCCACAGATGGAAAGACCCTGGTAGTCAGAGACAACACTACTTAAGAAAGGGGAGCCTCCCAGTCAGGACACCTGTGGACATTTACAGAGTGAAAATTAATTTCTGTTGTGCAAGAGATACTAGGCAATTTTTAACCTGGGATTTGCTTGTAAGCGTTGACTTCATATCCTTACATCACAGCAATGCTTTTGGCAAACTTTAACTGTTTGTGACACCATTTTAAAAATATACGTGTATGTTCCTTATTTTATGCACCTCCAGATACTTTGAAATCAGAGTAGGGAGGCCATTAAGGAATCTCTGTTGCATTGATTTGAACCTAGTTTAAGCACAAGTCCACAGACTCATTCACAGTCACATTTCTGAAATCCCAAAGCCTCTGAAAATCATGATTTTGTTCGTTTTGTCTTGTTTTACAATTCTTTGGGTGGAGAGAGTTAAATTGACCTGAGCTCAGTTCATCACTAACCTAAACTGATACAAAGCTCTATCCAGCCACAGTAAGTCACTTTGTCATATGATAGGGTGTATCCCTGGACTATGGTGGTAGTGTCCCGTAATAAATAGCATTTGAACCTTATTCACTTCTATAATTTTGAAACATTATGAATTTCAAAGCATTACTAGGCTCCCCCGGTGTGGGGGCACTAGTTTCACTATTTCATTATTTCAGAAATAATGAATGAAGATAGATAGATAGATAGACAGATATCCATGTCCAAATCCCTGAAACCTGCAATATTGCTTTTGTTTGGAAAAAGGGTCTTTGCAGATGTGATTAAAGTCTCGAGGTAAGATTATCGTAAATTATTTGAGTGAACACTAAATCTAGTAACAAGTGTTTTCATAAGAGACACACAGAGGAACAGAGAGACACAGAGAAAGTGATGTAAACACAGCAATTGAGGTTGGAGTGACATGTCCACAAGCCAAGGATAGCAAAAGGATGCCAACAGCCACCAGAAGATGGAAGAGGAAGGAGCGAGTTATCCTCCAGAGCCTTCAGAGGGAGTATGGTCCTGCCAACAACTTAAATTAGATTTCTAGACCCCTGAAATGTGAGAGAATATATTTATTTTGTTTCAACTCATTAGATTGTGGTGATTTATTACAGCAGTCATAGGAAATAGAGAACTACAAATAGATACCATTAAACATTATTTTATAGGCTAGTAGGCTGCTACAGCCAAAGGTCTGTTTTCTTTTGTGTTATTCATACTTGCTTTGTAACACATAGCATAAGAAAAATCTTCTGAAATGATTTCTTGAGGTAAAAGACTTTGTTTCTTGTTTGAAGGTTTATGACAATTTAGAAGGTTTAAGTTGTTCTTAGAAATTCTGTTATTTTTAGAAGGCTTATAGCTCTTATACTGACAATTGCTTAAAAAATTCTTTTTTTTTTTTCTTTTTACCTTGCAAAGGTAGAGTAGTATTTTCAATAGATGATTTCCAGCAATTTCATGCAGTAAGTGGGGAGTAATTCGAATGTGAACTGAAACTTCAGGACAAAGGCTCCATGTTATCTGAGTCTCCCATTGGACATGTTTCCACCTGAATGCATTTTTCATAATTTCACAGAAAATATTCTAGCTTATTTATTTATTATTTATTTTTGAGATGGGTCACACTCTGGTGCCCAGGCAGGAATGCAGTGGTGTCATTACAGCTCACTGCTACCTCAAACTCCTGGGCTCAAAGGATTATCCTGCCTCAGCCTCCTAAGTAGCAGTGACTACAGGTACACACAAACACACCTGACTAATTTTTTTAGTTTTTGTACAGATAGGGTCTCACTGTGTTACCTAGTCTTGTTTCAAACTCTTGACCTCAAGCGATCTTCCCGCCTCACCCTCCCCGCCACTTTAAACTTCTAGGATTACAACCATGAGTTACCACACTTGTCTCTCTTTTCTTTATTCCAAATTTGACCTAAAGTCCAAGTACACATGGTTACATATAATATTGTATTATTAATGTATTATTATTTTCTAAACAAAATTTGGCAGATTACATTAAAGTATGTTTCCATTCTTTTTGGTTCCTATAATGTCTTACGATTATCATTTTTGTGTAGAATAATATAAAGATATATAGTTGGTATGTAACATAACCAGTAGCGCTTTGGGGGAAAAAGAACGTTATACATATATGCCAAATATATTCAGTCCATAGTGACTTGTGATGATGCAATCTACTTGAGATTTTTGTTCATTTCCATTTTACTAAACATCTTTTTTCCTGGGCATTTTTAATGATGTCAATTTTCTGTCTACTTTCAACTTGAGATGGAATAGTTCATTGAGTTTTTAAGAATAAACTATCATTTCTTACAAGTCCACTCCCCTTCTGCTTGGCTATCCTGATGAGCCTAGAATCTGTAGAAGTCTCAGTTGAGAAAAGGATCCTCAATCTTAACAAAAGCAACGGACTTAATTAAACAACTCCTGAGTTACTCAGGGATGATTTCAGATAAAATGAGTAGTATTTGTTTAGATTTGATAATATTTATTTATATGAGATTTCTGGCTTTTAATAGCTGTTATTCAACCAGACTCCTAAGAAACCTCCAACTGTGTTTAGTACACTTAGGAAGTCTACATAATCTACAAAAGAGCTACTAGAATTAGCAATTTTAAATTTTAAATGTTTAATTTTTTTTTAGAAAGAGAGATAGTATCACTTTGTTGCTCTGGATAAGGGGCATGGCATCTTGTGTCACAGCAACCTCAAACTCTTTGGCTCAAGCAATTCTCTTGATACAGTCTCCAGAGTAGCTGGGACCACGGGCCTGTGCTCCTACATGCCCAGCTAGTTTTTCTATTTTTAGTAGACACACACTCTTGCTTAGCCTGGTCTCCAACTCCTGAGCTTAAGCACCTGCCTCAGCCTCCCAGAGGATTACCGGCGTGAGCTACCACCCCTGTCCTGATTGATTCTTCTTTAACTGTATCTGTAGAAATGAAACAAAATCAAGGCTGTTAAGCAAAATATATAATGGAAACATCAATTATATTTTGTATACTTAGCAATTGCAAATAGTTCTCAAGAAACTTAAACACAAGATAAGCCTTAGCTATAGTTCTTCTATCTTTTGAGATGTTTACAACACATTTTAGAACTAACCATAAGAACTCTTGATACATATCTCTAGGGTTTACTGTGAACTCCTTGGTCTTTTCTTGCCATCACTAGAGTAGAAGGGAGGTTCTCTCTATGACCCAAAATAGAATCACCCAGCGCATCAGCATAATTAGCACCACCTGGTAACTTGTTAGAAATGAAAATTCTCTGGCTTTGGCCAGACCTATCAAACCAGAAATTCTGGAGGTAAGGTGTAGCAATCTATATTTTGGGCGGCCATCCAGGTGACTCTGACACATGCTGACATTTAAGAACTAGAGTAATAATAATGAACTTTACCTCCAAGAAGACTATGGTGTACTGAGTGAAGTAATGGTTTAATCTTTGGAGGGCTCTAAAGCTAAAGTGCTATAGTCATCTCTAGTAAATATAGTAATCAAATGCTTAGGTGGAAATGCCTAAAACCATGGGGAATACCAAAAGTGATTACCGTCAATCAGAACACATTTCTGTTCATAATTTCCACCTATAAATACAATACCTTTTCTGTCTTAACCAAGTATTTATCACACACTGTGGCTGTAACTTGTTCAATTTGAGGTATAACAGAAAAACCAGCACAAATTTCTTTTTACTTCTTCATAATTTTATGGTTATAAAATGTGTTCTTATTCACATTAAACAACTTAATTGAACAGTGTGTGATTTTTTTTCTTCCCTTACGTTGAGAACTTTCACCTTTTCACTTAAAGGAAACCTTTTATAGCATCTTTTTGGCATATCCAAATTACTGGTAACACGCCTCTTGAGAACTTTGGGACTATCTTAAGTAAAATAAAGGTTACTTGAACTCAGCACTACAATGCAATTCATTCAGGGCAGTCAATCAGATAACCAAGTTGGCTACTAAGTGACTGACAGGAAGGGAGCACATGGAGTGTGGCTTTACTGGATAAAGGGGTGATTCACATCCCAGGAAGAATTTAGTGGAACAAAGCAAGACTGTAGCACGCTGTTCAGAATGGCATGCAATGTGAAACTTATGAATTGTTTATCACTGACATTTTTAACTTAATATTTTTGAATTATAGTCTACCAGTAGAAACTGAAATCAAGAAAAGTGGAAGGGAGGACTACTGTATGTGACTGGAATGCAGAGGAAAAAAATCTAAATATGCGGTGGTCGTTTATGTTTCTGTATGGTAACACCGCATGGACGTGTGCAAAACCCAACTTTGACCACGAAGCTTGGCTATCTGGGCAGCATCACTTACGTACAAACCTCTTTTTGTAAATTTCTATGAATATTCTTAGAAATGACAGGCTTGTTAATTTTCTGTCATGTAGACTTACCAACTCAGTATCATTTCTGTTTGTGCCTGGCAAAGTTGTACCTTTTGCAAGATTTCTCACTTCTTTTCATCCTGTTTCCAAATATAATCAGTATTCATAAAATGTTGTTGATTTATTTAAGTGGTATAGCAATCCAAAAATATTCTTCTTGGCTAAGAACACACGCACTCACGCACTGTATCCTTAAAGAGAGAGAGAAATAAACTATTTTAATTTAAGAGCATTACAAGGATGTGTTCTGGGTTAGTTCATTCAAAGTTTATCATTCAAAAGTGAAATTAAGAACGTAAATGTGTTATATACATGGATTTTCTTCTTTGTCTCGGAAGAATAATGGTAAAGTACTAAATAATAGTAAAGTACTAAATATTAAAATCCATAGCTGAAATCATGAGCATCAAAAACACATTTTATTTTAAAAGCATTCTATTTTCAACGCCATGTGAATGTCTGAGGAATATATAGTGCAAGGAGGGAAATGTAAGAGAAAAATCAATATCCCCACTCATTTCATCATATAATGAAATCCATCTGATAAATGTTCATTTTCCATTGATTTTTCATATATTATATCATCTTCTAGCAGGCAACTGAACACAAGTTTATGAACTCATCAATTCTGCATTGCACCACTGCCTTGGTATTAATTGCATATTTTTTATATCCACGTTAATACATACACAATGCATCTTGTAAATCCCTACAACAAATAATGTGGCTTTCTGTTATGTCTGCAGGGCTAGCATGAAACATGATTTTCCTCTTTTAGAAACATTACTGAAATTGTTTTGCATGTGAAAGCATTTGCAACATTCCATAAAATGGCGAGGTTACAATTGATTATTTAATAAAACTGATAGATTCAGAGATGATGATTTCAAAGCATTTAGCTTTATGTAGGCAATTACGCTGGCAATGAAAAGCAGTTGGAAACTGAAGTGACCGTAACAGGAGTTGTGTGATTGCTTTGCTGACTAATTATTACCATTTGCTGGCAGGCACGGTGGCTCTCACACTAGAAAAGCAATTACTAAACATTTTCATGAACATGCTACATTTGGTTTAAAATAAATATGCCTAAATACTCATTATAAGTTACAGTGAAATATTTCTCTTTAAATAAATATTTTATTGTATCACTTTTGTTTTTTATACAATTCTCATATAGGTAATACATGGAATAATATATCTTTCTGTTGACTTTTTTAATGGTAAACAATCGATTCCGTCAGAACTGAAACACATCTGTATGAATAAAGCAAAACATAGAAACAATAGTGGAATTGATTTAGTAGAAAGCATAATTTTAGTATCATAGCAAAGTAATTTTAATGTTGTCCATCCAAATAATAAATAGGGTGATTCTTTAGAAAATGATGTTTATGCAAAAAAGACATTACAAAGGGAATTTGTATGCCATAGTAAACTGTATGTATTCAGAGAGGTAAAGGAAAACAAAAGTGTTTGAAGGAGAAGTGAGGGGGATTACATAATTATTTTCAGATAATTATCCTTGGCTGCAATGATCAATAACAAGGGTGGCTTCAGTCCAAGACAGGACAGGCCGTTGGTGAGCAGTGGTCGTCACAGAAGTATTTTGTGTGAGGTTGTGACACCGTTAGTTCAAGATTGTGGTTTTACATTTGTGCACGAGAACTATTTTTTCCAAGGCCTTCACTGTCTTTGCAGCATTTTTAAAATAAGTGACTGTATGCTATTTCTGACTTTTTTTTTTTTTTTTTTGCAGTTTTTGGCCAGGGCTGAATCCGCCACCTCCGAAATATGGGGCCGGCGCCTTATTCCGTTGAGCCACAAGCGCCGCCCTATTTGTGACTTTTTTTATAATGTCCAGCATGTCTTCTCTTTTGCTCTGCAAAGACACACATGAATAATGCACAAAGCGTCCTATGCATTCTTGTGATCATACTCGGATTCAGTCAAAATCTAAACATCTTCAAAGTGGAGAAAAATGCATAATTACTTTATAATCCTGGCAGCCCTTAACAGAATACCATGGAGTGCTCACGAGTATGGGGCAGGAGTGGAGCAAATAGGCCCAGCTTTAACTCCTTGTCCTCTGGCATATAATAAAATATTGCGTTTTAAGATTGTAAGAATAAACTCATTTATCTGATAAGATTTAATTAAAAGAAATTCATAATTAAGGGCTGGTCAATTTATTCTTAAATGTTAAGATCTGTATTAGGGTACATTGTGACATATCTCTATGTCATCGAAATACTGAGTGCCACTGATAAACTCCAATTGGTTACCCAGCGCTACCATTGTTGAGCGTCTAACTTGATTTAGGCATCATTTTCACAACAAAACCTTAAAAAGTCTGTTGACCATTGATGCCCCCACATCTATTTCCTTTCTCTCACATGGCCACACAAAATTTCTTCTAAGAAGCCATCGTCCCTGCGATAATCAGCTATCTGGTCTATAAAGGATTGATCCGACACTCAACTCTGAGGACAAGTCTACAGGTGATTTAATAGAATCAGCTGGTGTAACTTCCTGGACATAATAATTTTTTTTTCAGAGAAATGAATAAAACTAAGTGTAAATAAAGAGATGTGAGTATTATTAATACTGTGACTTAAGAGTGAAGCTGCTCTCTCCTTCAGGAATTGCAAAATTATATGAAAATGGATGTTATTCCCCTCTGGCTACAGAATGAAAGGCAGTTTGAAGATAAAGTCAAAGTACCAAGAAGTGTAGAAACAGAACTGATTTTAGTATCTTTCACAGCTGTTGGTTCAAGGCATTTTTCAAGGCAAGTCTGCACAGGGACTCTCAGTTACATAAGCCAATAAACTGGTTTTTCCATCTTCCTTCCTCCCTCCCTCACTCCTTTCTTCCCTCTCTCCACTCCTCCCTCTTTTCCTTCCTTCCTTTCATCCTTCTTTCTTTCATTTTTTTAAATTTAATGTAGTTCAAATTGAGTATTTGTCATTTGCAAATGAAAGGTTCTTAATCATTAGATCATTAACGTGCATCTCTTAACTTCTATACTGAAGTTCATAAAGTTTATATAACTTGGCTAAGGTTAGGCTGACAGTGGTAGAACTGATCTGAAATTCTGTTGAAAATGGTTCCAAAATGTAGGCTCCTTCCTTTGTACTACAGACACTTATTTCTGAAAAGCAACCTTCATGATGGCTGATCAAAAGCAGAAACCTGTCATCTGACAGCAATGCAAGTATTTTCACAATACCAAATAACAGACCTACCATAATAACAGACGCTTCCCTTTCATCTTTTCTTTTCATAAACATTTTGTGTTTTACACTTTTATTTATATACATGCCCTCAGATACCCGGGGTTCATTGAGAAATATAATTTTTTAAGTAGAAATCTGCACATATTTAGCACACCGAAATTCCAAATAAATGCTTGGAAAAATTTAGTCCCTATTGCCTTTTAAATAAAAAGTGCTATGAAGAAATCAGTTCCATTTACCTCCTCTAATTATATAAAATTAAAATAAAACATAATGGTAACAATGGGTGGAATTTAATACCCCAAATCACAAGAATCTGTGATAATAATTAAGCAAAACTGTTTTTTAAAGCTTAAGTTACTAACGAAGCAATTTTCCAAAATCTATAATGATTTAGCTAGTTTGCCAGTAACTTAGTTTCATAATCATACTCTAATTTTTATACTTAAAACAATTAAAAAATAAAGATTAAATTTTCACTAGTACCAAGAGAAGCTATTGTTTTTAAAAAGTAGTGCATTTTTATCATTTATTTGTCATATATTATGTGTCATATGTTATACACATATATACACACAGTGTTTCCGAAGAAGTTCTCCTAGGGATAAAGATTTTTTTAGCCAGCATTGGCTCTTCACAATTCACTCTGAAAGGTATTTTACTTTGTTAATCAGCGTGTTTACCTGATAATTTGTGCATGACATGTTGCAAAGAAGAACTAAAGCTATGCTCTGAATTAATGAATAATAAAAAGAGGGAATAGCCACAAAAATTTTTAAAGAAGAGATATATATGCAAAGTTTAGGTAATGTAATGAAATCATTCATACATACAAACACAATAGATCCAAGATTTGAGACAAACGTGAAAAAAATAAATTTTATTTATTTTTAAAACAATTTTTTTGCTTTTCGAAAATTTGCAAAAAAAAATTCTTAAAATAAACTCTCGTTTTAGTTTGTGATTGACAAACTGTTCTTTATCCCTGAATCCCAAAAGTTTCTTAAAATATCCTCACATATAATACATTTATACCTTAAAGAATTCTTTATCCCTTATCCTCTACAATACCAAAATAGAATTAAATAAGATTTCAAGAACAGCTAAATAAATATTTTACATGAAACAGTTTTTTCCTTAAATTATGAGATCATTTGACTCAGGATTCTGGAATCTATATCAATAGCTATATGAAGAAAATGTTTGAAATAATTTTAAATTAATTGAAATTAATGTCTTCAACTATGTTTTATTTAATGTCTTAAGACATAGATACATGTTTTAACAGAGAAAACACACACAATATGAATAAATACATGATTTTTTCTTTCTTCTAGTTTAGTTTTATTATAAAAGCAAGAAAATTAAAAATTTGATATCCATGGAAAATTAGAATATCATATCTCAGTAAATAAGAGAATCAAACAAATGATTTCAGGATTTGAATTTAGAAATAACAGCAATAACAAAAATAATTGCCATTGTTTATTCTTCCAAACTTTTAAAATGTATTTTCCTGTGGTTTTATAGGAACATAGGGCATTCACAAGTGAATAGCTTAAATTGTTAAACAATTGGAATGAAGTTCATTATTCAAATAAATATGAAAAGTTATGAGTAGATTATAGTAATTCCGCATAATGTGTATGTGAAAACATGGAAAATTAATAATTTAAACTTATTTGATCCCTCATCAATTTGTTTAAATTGAACCACGGATAATGCCAAATATTGAGTCAACCTGAGTAACTTTTGCTTAGAAGAGGACGACAAATTTCAACCAGCGTTTTCACTTACATCCAAGCTAGTATTAGTATACCTTAAAATTTGTTCAACTTACTTACTTAAAGTCTCATTCTAAGAAGATACTTGATGCCTTTTCAAATTTTCATTCTGCCTTTACTTCTTAAACTTTTTTTACTATTTTATTATAGCAAGTAATTAGAATATTCTGTTTCTTAGCAATCATTCTAATCATCTCCATTTTTAAAAAAGTGCTTAAGTAAATGTGAAGATTTTCCATCTGTGAAGATCTCACTTTAAGGATAAATGTTCTGCCTTTGCACACAGATACTTCTATTTCTTCATTTTAAGTTAAACGCCAAAGCATTTGGCAAAGACGTTGAAGAGACACAACTCCAGTAACCTGTCTAAGTCTGAACTCCTAATCTTGCCCTTTAAACCTGCATCACCCTGCTCAGTTAATGACAACACCCTTTCTTCTAGTTGCTTCAAGCCCAAATGTTTTTCTCTAACATACTAAATGCCATGTATCCGGAAAGCCTGCTCTTCTCCTATAAAAACTACAAAAACCACATTAAGATTCTGATGTGACTTTGCATCACTTCCGTGAACATGCCACTTTTGCAAGCCTGGGCTGGTACAAGAGCACCTAATTGGGTTCCTTGCTCCCACCTAAACCCCTGTGTGTGTTGTCAATATCTCAAGCAGCATAAGCCTTTCAAGTTAAATATCAGGTGATGTCATTTATCCAGTCATATCTTCCTCCGGCTCCCTGTAGCTCTTATTTTATCCAATCTAACAGTCAAAATTGTTTTCATGGGTTTCAAGGCCTTAAACTTCTTATTTCCCCACACTAATTCCTTTCTAAACTGGAGCCTAATTGCTTGAATGCTGTGGTGGTCTGAAATTGAGTTAGACCACCCAGAAACCCAGGGTACAACAGATGAGGTAGAAGGAGCATATTTAAGGTTCAGCTAAAATATCATATTTCAAAAACAAATAAAAACAATCATGGTTATTTTAAAATAAACACAAAAGTCTTCTTTACTAAGTCTACTAGTTAAAATGTCAATCTGATAAAGAATCATGTTTGACTAAATTTGGGGCTACACCACAGTCTAGTCAGGTTGACACAAAGCATTAATCAGACAATGTGTGTGGGAATGGCTGTTACGGGTGTGGGATAACGTCCTCTACACTAAACCCAGGCAGGTCTGCCGTTGCCAACTGCTCACTCTAGGCCTCCTTATTAATCCACATTTTAGCTAATCAAGCTAACAAACAGCATTTTCTAACTCACCAAGCTGCAACCTTAAACATATAACATCTCCTTAGTGGGCCCATATTAATAAATTTACCTAATCCAATTTTATGTGCCTGCTAACCTTATCCCACATGCTTAATGTACATTTCTACACGTTTTCTGGATTTCTATTTGTACAAATTAGAAAACTCAATTAGTTCTTTTGGATAGTTCGATAAGCAACATTTCTGAACTCACCTTTAGGGGTCTGTTGAAACTGAAATCTAGTTACATGAGAAGAAGCAAAGAATGGCCTGAGGGCACACAGCATCATTTTCAGGTCACCTGCCTCAGGGAATTACAGTTTCCCACTTTCTGGGCAGTATTAATAGCCTTATACAGATGGAGAGGAAATTCCTTTTGGAAGGGGAGAATCTGCTCTCAGGGGTTATGTAGAGGCCACCTCCATTGATAGTCATGAGGCTTCTACTATTGACAAAGAAAACTCAGAGGAATTCATGGGTTCCGTGTCTCCAATTTTGTCATGGAGTTGATCCATGCTTCCATTCCCACTTTCAGGATTTCATTCCTTCCCAGTCAAAACTCTCATTTTAATAGGAGGAGCACAAGGAGGCTAAGAGTTCAACTTGCATTGTAATTCTTCCAGCCATTGAACAGATTGGGTTAGATTTTCAAAACTTATCCCTGTGGTTATGGTAGATAAGAATTTCCTTTGAGATATACCCAGATAATTTCAGATTTTTATATTTATTAGTTTCATAAAAATATATAAAAATATTATGCAGGGTCTGACAGTGCAGTTTGTGAACTCATCCTTAAAAAAAAAAGTGCTTTGAAGGATGAACTAGGTGTTGGCATCGGTGTATAGCTTCCCGAGAGGAGCACTTTAGAGGCGACCATAGTGATGATATTTAGCAATGAGTTATGTACCACTTTTTCTAGAATGACTTCATGATCATAATTATCCAAACTCAGGCATATATATCACTACAAAAGTTTCGAGACAGACTGTGTTATGGTCCATTATTTCGCTTCTAAGAAACACGGTCGACAGCGTCCTTTCTGATTCACCTGTGCTAGTTTCAACTTCCCTGACTTATCAATATTTCTGGTAGGGCTTCATTTGTATTTGTCTGTGAAGATTTTATGATTCTTGACTTTTGTGTATCTCAAAACTCTCATAATCGTCCATGTGTGTATATATATCTATACACACACACCAGGTATATATATGTAGTACACACAAAGAAAAAGAGAGAGAGATGGTTGATTTATTCTAAGAAATTGACTCATGATATTATTGGATCTGAAAAGTCCCAAATTCTGTATTTGGGTAGCTTGAGGCCCAGAGGACTTGATTCCAGTTCAAATTCAATGGCCCGTGAATCAGGATGTCAATAGTGTAAATTACAGACTGGGAGCAGAATACTTGTATGCCAACTCATGCATTGGAGAAGTTACTCAAGCTGGAGAAATTACTGCTTCCTCATCTATTTTGTTCTATTAAGGTCTTTAATTGCCAGAAAAGGACCCATACATATTAGGAAGGCAAACTTTTTTATACACTCTTCTGATGCAAAAGTTAACCTCACACAGTATACTCCAGAAACACACTCAGATTAATATTTTACCAGAAGCCTGGAGACCTCATTTCCTGGTCAAGTTGACACATAAAATTAAGCATCACAACAGGGCATCTTTTATTTAGGAGATTTTTTGCTCTCAAAAAATACAATAACATTAAGTTTTTATCCTCAATCATTTGTCAGATGCTACCTGTCAATAATGCAGTTTTGGGTGTGAAATTTCTTATCCACATTCTTTAAGAATAGCACTCCTGAATCTCCAACTACATTGCTTATCAAAGCAATAAAACACACAATTTGGAAATTCAGATACTCTACTGTTTTTTTCCTTTCTATTATTTCAGAGTAGTAGAAGAGTTCTTGAACAGAAATCTAAGGCTGAAATCAGAAGAAAAAATTTTCACACAGTATTTATGTTCTTTGTTTTACTCTAAACAGCTAAAATTTACCCACTGGTGTTCATATGAGGACTCAGAAATTACAACAATGCCTACCACCTACCTCCCTTGTAACAGAAAACACATACATACATAATTAGTATGTGCAAAACACACACACATACACACACACACACAATATCCTCTTCCACAAGTCATGCTAAATAAACTTACAATTGAAACACGATCAGAGTGCTTATTAATAAATGCAGGCTAGCCCCTCTTTTCATCAGGATGTCAATCTTAAGACATTCATAATGAAGAGTAACATAATATTTGTAGTGTCAATCTGATAGATTTGCCCTCTAGAATTAGTTGGTAGACATATTTGTATTTATGTAGTCAGAAGTAAAATATGCAGTGCTTTTTAGTATTGCAATTTATGTTCTTTAATTACTTCTAATTTGTGCAAGCTCCTTGTACTCCTTTTAAAGTATCTTATTTTTCTCAGTTTCAAATTTTCTACACTTAATGAGTCTAATTCTTCCTGCACTGGGATTGCACTGCTGTTGATGGTATGAAGCCTTACTGAAAGATGAACAGAAATAAAGTCATGTGTATACAAAGGAAATTGTTCAAAGTAAGAGTCATTTGCCCAGCAGAGATCAAAACCGTTTGTTTTATTACAATTGGCTTACAGAAGAGGAAGCTAATGAAGGTCCACGGGCGATTAGCTATTCTGGGATACCAGCTCCTAACTGGGCGTAATGAACTGAAGATTCTATTCTGACAAGTAAATAATGAAATACACTTCACCAACTGTATAAAGACCTATAGACTCGCCTCATCCTATTCATAGAGTTAGTTTTTCATTTCCAACTTGTATTACAAACATAAATCCTACTTTTTTTAGCAATTAAAATTTCTCTGATTTCTCCCTTAGTAAACCCCACAGTGTTTACTAAGAGATCAGTATGCTCTTGTCTGAAAAATTAATAGACTCATTATGAAGTTGTTTTTAGTTCTGGTGATCATTTTGTTGTTGTTGTTGATATATGCAAACTATAAATTCTATTATACTGTCTATTAACTACTTTAAAAATAATTTTATTTTTGCATTGAGAATTATTATTATCCACTTCTCAAGCATTGTATTATATCAAATTAAACTATTATAGAAAATCCAATATACTCCCTAATGTTAGCATCTGATTGATAGTTCGCTGATTTTTATTATTTTGCAAAGTGATACATAATTTTAGTGCCCTCCATAATTAACTAATACCTTATAGCTAAAGATAAACTTATTCCTACTAAATGAAACACTTTAAAATAAATAACAAACTTTTCTTGGTTATAATTATTTAATAAATATACTTAACTATGAATTTCAAATCACTAAAATCAGATTTTAAAAAAATAGGAGCGCAAAACAACATTTAGAAACAAAATTAATGTTTTTCTAAAGAAAGAACAAAGATTTCTTTTTCTCTTTCTCTTCCTGAAATGTTATCACAAATTTTTCCCTTTGCTTTTTATTATGTGAAAGAAATTTGAGGAATGAATATTACACTTTGTGCTTTTGTTTGTCTTACTTATCTGAGAAATACAAAAGAAAGACGTAAGGTTATCTTTAAATGAAAATTCATAATATAAATGTTTCATCTCATGTCATTTAGCATTCTCTGAGATTTCTTATATTGATCTGTCTTATAGTTAAGGTTATATATTCTTTTAAAGGAATCTAGAAAATCATACAAATGTAATATATAAATGGGAGTTTGGGTTTCTGTCTAGATTTCGAAAACTGAAAAAAAAAACCTCACCTGTGCTAATGATAAGCATAAATACACTGCATGATCATAAATTTCCTTGAATCCAAAGCTTGAGGTTCACAGGAAGCCTAGTATTCTAATGTTAGGAAAAAGCAGCTCCTCAAATCAGACTGCATATAAGCACTGGCTCGCCTGTGACAGAACACAGAAGGAAGAGGGGCGGGGCTGTGTGAGCAGGTGAGAAAAATTCAAACCTAATTGGTAACAAATTGCAAGAAATGGAGTCCAGGCTAGTGTTCGAATGCAGATCTCTGGTAGATGCAGACCAAGTGGTGTGTGTGCTCTCTGAAACCTCTTCTTCATGGTCCTCCACTGGGCCAAATGCTAAAGAGACTGATTAGAGGCAGTTTGCCCTATTCATGAACAGTTGGAAGAGGGAAGTGGCCACCACTGAGGTAAAGACACCTAGCCTCTTCTCATAGAACAAAAATTCCCGATTGTCTGAGAAATGTCAACAGAGCTCATTACAACTATGAGCAGGTAAAGATCCATTCCGCTTGGGGAAAGAGAGTAAGAAAAAAAATGTTTAAATCTGGGGACAGACATTAAACAGTTAAGGGTCCAGGATGCTATTCTAATAGTAGTAGAAGTCTCTTAAAGCTGGAGAATGAATAGTAAACATTATCTCTCACAAGACTTGGAGAAATGCATGAAGTATTTGGCTGCCAATCATAAGACCCAGCACACTGGTGGTTTTTAGTTAGTTTTTTTTTTTTTTTTACTAAGATAAAGCTAGAAAGAGTAAGAGAAACCATTCTTCTTTGCTCTTCCCTAGTAGGTTAACAAGAACCAAATATCAAGCAACAGCCATCTACTCAGGTGGGGGAAGAAAAACAGCCCGAGAGAGACCTAAATGCTCCAGGCATCCAGAGAAGACCAGAAGCTGAGAATAAAATGAGAACATTGAGAAAATATGCCATCACCCTCACAACAAGATAACTTTGTACTAACAAACAATAACATCAGATAAATGCATTGCTATGGCACTGAAAGTAACCATAGCAACAACTCAGCCCAACTCCTGACTGAACGCACTAGAGAAAGTTCTTGTCAACACACCCGGGCATCCCTAGGCAGACATACAAACTGCTGAAAATCAAAAACAAAGAGAAATCTTAAAGGTAGCCAAAGGAAAATACACACTACATAAAAAAGAACAAACAAACATAAGAATAACAATGAACTAACGTAAATGGTTATCTGAAACTGTCAAATCAGATGACAGTAGAATAACAGAGTTCAAGTCAGAAAATTAAAACATATAGCTATCTATACTTTTATACCAAAAATATTATTCACAAAAGCTAAGTAAAATTTTTTAAAAAGATTAAGACTAAAAAAGGAAAAAAAATTACCAAGAGTTGAATGCTAGAAAGAATATTTAAGAAAGCTTTTACTAAGTAAAAAGGTACATCAGAAACAAATGTGACTATAACAAAAAAGAAGTTCTGGGATTTTTTAATTAGTGTAATTTAGTGTAATAGGCAGTATTTCCTTCTTAATTTTTATGACAATAAAATAATAATTGTCGGGTGGCATCTGTAGCTCAGTGAGTAGGGCGCCCGCCCCTGTGGCTCAGTGAGTAGGGTGCTGGCCCCATATACCAAGGGTGATGGGTTCGAACCTGGCCCCAGCCAAATTGCAACAACAACAACAAAAATAGCTGGGCATTGTTATGGGTGCCTGTAGTCTCAGGTACTTGGGAGGCTGAGGCAAGAGCTGGAGGTTGCTGTGAGCTGTGACAACACAGTCTAAGCAAAAAGCCTATATGCCTCTGTGCCCACCATTCTGAGAGTGAGCAGAGACAAATTCTTACTTTTCACAGTCAAGCCGAAACTGAGGGTGAACCCTAAGTAGGCTGTTAAGCCTGAGTACTTTGAAGGTAAAAGTCCAGTGCTGAGAAGCTGGCCCTGGGGCTGGGGCATGCAAACACAGCAGTGGTAAGTCCTAGGGATCTCTGGGCTGTGGTTTTATGAGATAAGATCTCTGCCTCCAGGTGATATTCGCCTCTAGAGAGCAGGAGAACAATCAACCTTTTCCCCTGCAGCAATCTTGTGACTTAGCGGCTTACCGGGAAAAATGGCTAATGGCATGTTTTTCCAGGACTACTAATTTTAAATATAATAGAAAGAATGAGTATCAATTGATCAGTAGATTAGCAGATTCCAGGAAAAGGTCAATTTGTTTTTACAATATACCTATGAAGTGATTGGGTGATTATCGATTGACAGTGTGTATATGCAGAAATATTTAAGCTGGTCAGAAATAAAGAAGTTTGCTACATACCACCAGAGCTTGTAGTCCTCTTTGCCTCATACTATTTCAATAAGCAGGTCTAACCTCTGCGTCTTTGACAACCTGAATGGCCCTCACAACACCATGGCACTGTACTGAGGGCAACAAAGCGAGACTCTGTCTCTAAAATAATAATAATAATAATAAATTAATAATTGTCTCATGTAAAATAGCAATTTGAGTGTTTTAGAGTTTACAGCACATATAAAGTAAAAAGTATGACAAAGATAGTATAGATATTGAAAGAGAAGAATTAGAAATAGATTATTTTAAAAGTTATTATACTATGAACTATGTGTTTTAATGTTAATTGAAGGGAAATTATGATATCTTTAATAAATTTATGAGAAAAACTAGGGCTACCAGGAGACAATATTAAAGTGGGCATAGATAAGACAATATTGGAGCTAAAGTAGAATCATAAAAATACCTGGATAATAGTGAAGATTACCAGGTTGAGAAAGAAAGAAAATGACTAGAAAATTGGCAGATTTAAACCCAACCATATAAAAATTATGTTAAGTATACATGACTTAAATATATCAGTTATAAGATAGAGATTATCATTTCACTGACTTCTGTTCTCATGTTTATTATTTTCTTTACTTGCAATAAGCTTAGTTTATTTTTATTTTTCAATTTTCTTATTTGGGAAATGAATAACTGACTCAAAAATTTTATTATTTATATGCTTTTAATGCTATAAGTTTTTTAAGCACTACTTTAGGTATATCCAACAATGTGGATGATTTGTGCTTTTGCTTCCATTAAAATGACAATTTTTTTTTCTAATTTCTCCTGTAATTTTCACTTGACCAACAGGTTACTTAGAAGTATGTTGTTAAATTTCAAATGTTTGAGGGTTAAGAACTTCATCAGATAGATATGTGGATGAAGAAAAAGCCCACAAAAAGGTGCCTTTAAAAGTATTTATTAGGAAAATGAAATAAGTGACAATAAAATACCACTACACGTTTTTAGTTTGGAAAATTAAAGCCAATAATACTATGGATGACAATGATCAGGAGCAACTGGAGCCCTCACACTCTCCTTTGGAGAACACTACATCATAAAGACATTTAGAAAAAATAGCTTGGCAGTTTCATATAAAGTTGAAATGAACATTTCATGTGACCAGAATTATCACTTCTAGAAATTTTCCCAAGACAAGTGAAAACATATTTACAGAAAAGTTCATGGACTAATGCTTACAAAGATTTTATTAAAAATCAAAAAGCATTAAACATAACCTAAATATCCTTCTAATTATGAATTTATAGATAGCACTGTGGGACTTCCATATGATGGCTTATTACTCAAAATAAACTGAATAATCAACTGACAAGGACTACAACTTCGATGAATATTAAGCTTATCATGGCAAGGAGAAGCTATGTGCAAAGGGTACACATAATTCATTTAAAGGATAAGCAATTTCATTTATATGAAATTTGGAAATAATAAAATTAGACACAAATCAATGGTTACCATTGGCTAGAAGTGGAGCAGAGTAGTTTAGAATACTAACACAGGCACTAATGGACTTTCGGGGGAATGCAGTGTTCTATGTATTTTCTATTGTGATGGTAACACAATGAAAAGCCTTTACCAAAACTTATAGAATTTTACACTAAAAAGGGTAGATTTTACTTATTACACTTCTATAAATCTTACTTTAAAAATAAACACTATTTTCTATTCATAGCAGCTTATTAGCCAATATGAATTTATATACATATATATACACATACACATGTAAACACATACATACATACAGATGTCAACTAATAGCTCCCAACTTATTTGCCCCTTCTGTACAATATATTATTTAAATTAATTTGAAAGGATTAAGTTATTTTATTTTCAAAATAACCTTATAAGGAAGGCACTACTGTTATCACCATTTTAAAGTTGGGCAAACTGAATCTGTAAGAGGTTCTCACAAAACTCACACACGTTCAATCTATCAATGGCAATGCAAGGGTTTGAACCAGAAAATACGTATCATGTACACTGAATTGATGTTTATATTTGTGTTAGTTATGTTCTGTAAAGTAGTCATAGATGTTAAATTAGCAAATACTGAATCATCTCTCACAGGGCTAGGTTACTGTAAGCCTCTGGTTATAGCATTTTCATTAACTGATCAATGTACAAGTTTATTTTATGTGTATGTCTGTTTAAAACCACTTTATATATGGTATAGTATATATACAATGGAATATTGTTTAATTTTTTAAAAGGAGGAACTATGGTCATTTACAACATTATAGATGACCCTGGACAACATTATGCTAAGTGAAGGCAAATAATCTACTATCTCATATATAAAGTCGAATATAGTCAGACTCTTAGAATCTGAGTAGGACAGTGTATTTCAGGGGCTGGAGGACAGAGGAAATAGGGAGATGTTGGTCAAAGGGTACAGAAACCAGTATGTTCTGGAGCATGGTGACTATAGTTACTAACAGTATATTGTAATCTTGAAATTTGCTAAGAGCACAGATCTTAAATGTTTTTACCATGAAAAAGAAACAGAACTATGTGAGGTGATAGATATGTCCATTGGTTTGATTGTGGTAAGAATTTCACAATGTGTACCTATTTCAAAACATCATATTTTATACTTTACATGTTTATGATATTTATCACTCAAGTTGAGGAAGAAACCACTTTATTTAACATATTTTGTACATCGTTAATGTTGATCTCAAGGCCTCACAGCACTGCAACTAAGGCCTGAATGAAGCTTATCTAACAGAATTTTTTTTCTATTAGGCACATCACAGATTTCCCACACTTAGGAAAAATATGTAGCACTTTAGCACTATGGGGGGCCATTTTTAACATCAAAATCACCAACCAAAAGCACAAAAATGAGAAAAATGTGACATTAAATTTACAGTGAAAGGGACACTTGTGTGGTGTATGAGAGCCATAACAAGAAGGCAGAGCTTGGTCTTGAACCAATTCTGCTGGGGACTTTCTCAGACCGCTCAAATATTTTTACTGCTCTGCAGATGTGCATGTTGGTGAGTGACCAAGGAATCCCTGAAAATATTGGTTTTAGGATTTTTGAATAATTTTGGCAAATAAGCAACCTTGCACATAAGGAATCTGCCAGTAATGTGGACCACCTGTGTGTCTGTGTGTGAATGGGTTGAGAGTTAGGGCTTGGAGTATGTGTAAATCAATATGTGTATGTGTGTGTATATTATGTATGCATTCATATAATCTATATACAAAATTGTGTTTTTCTTTAACTCACTATACCATGTGCATTCTCATTCCCAAAATTATTTAAAATCATGCTTTGGAATCACAATATTTGACGTCTAATACTGGCATATTTTATGTGATCAATCCATCCATCAGATATTTTCAAGTATTGAGAGAATTTTGCACTTTTCTGACATGATGAATAATTCATTTCAATAAGAATTTCTACTTTTTTTTCTAATTTATTATTCCCTATGAGAAACTAAGTTTCATGTAGTCATGGTTATTTTTCTGTTTTGTTTGCTATTTTATTCTTTTCCTAAAACTATTGCTAGGACATAGTAAATGCTCAATTAATGTTTGACAAAAAAAAAAATACACTAACTCTTCTGAGATTAGGTAATCTGGATCCACTAACTCAAATAAAAAAAATAATAATAATAATAAAAACTTCCAGACTTTCAAGGTAAGTATTAGTCTTAGGAGTTTAAAAAGTGGAACTTCTATAGTTGACCACCTCCCTACATTGACCACCTCCTTAAATTGACCTAATTTTCATAGGCCAGACATGTACCCATGTACATTATCAACACAGTAGGCCTAGTTCCTTATGGTGACCACATCCATATTTTGGCCAGTTTGTTACAGTCCCTTTGGGTGGTCAACTTACAGAATTTACACAGCATAATCACAATATAAAAATGGCTGAGGAAGTATCTAATATCAAATTGCTAATTTTCTGAAAGAAGGCAACTCTGGGTTGTGAGCAATTGCAGACTTTAAAAATGATCTTCCCTGAATTCAGAAACTTACCTAAATCCCCCAAAACTGTTTTGGGTCTAATTGGCAAGCAGCCTGAGATGACACTTGATTACAGTATGAGCAATTACAAAGTGGACATCTAATTAGAATGAAGTCCCCCAAACCATATCGCAACCAGATCTGAGTATCATGTTAATGGGAAAATTGAATAAGTAATATAAGTTCTTATTACAGTACAAAAACAAATCTCAAGGAATTATTTTTGTTATGTTTATGTTTCATTTTCCACAGAGTAATATCTTTCTTTGTAAGACTTAAAAAAAATTTAAATGTGGGAATGAAACTATTTGGAGAATAAAGTCAACATTGTTCAGACTGTTTCTAAGCAACTTGATTTTGAAATTTTCCAGGCCTTTTAGCAATATATTGTACTAAATATGCTTCAAATTCTGCTCTAAGAATATGGGCTACAACATAACAGTTTTTGTATTGAGATACTTGAAGGGGTATTATTTTTTTCTATAAATAATATCTTTTCTGAAATAATTGAAAGTAATACCTAACATATTTGAAGTGAAGTATAATTTACTGCCAATATGGCAACATAATTTATTTACATATCTGAAGAAAGGCTTCCCCGTGTCTATAAGCAAATGATAACTAATGCGAATATTTGTTGTATCCTGCTGTATAAATACTATATATTCTAGTGCTATGCCAGTCATCTAAATAAAATTACTTGAACTTTAGATGTGACCAGATGAACCAAAAATAATCAATAAATGCATTTTTCAAGTAAGATCAATATCTCTTATGACCAAGCCAATTTATACTCAGCAACCCATTAGCAAGAAAAGTTTATACATGGGTAGTATCTACTATTGCTGTTTCCTCTCAAAGGATTAATTCTATGAACACCAAATTGCTAAGAAAGTAGATCAATATAGTCAAGAATATTTATTTAAACAATATAAGATAGTTGTTCCTATTGATGAAATGAATGGGCTGTTTTGCCCGGGGGGAAATACAAATCCTGCTTCTGCTTTACACAGATCCTTGAGTTCCAACTCATGTATTTCAGCCTCTGGAAACACAATAGAGAATGTTAATTATCAGAATCAAAGAGTCTACAATGAACTGACTGCAATTCAGCTTGGAATTTGTTTCAATATTTTGAATCTTTTTCTCTATCCTCCATAATTGTTACTATGGGAATAATTGTTCAACAATTGACTTTGATTACTAATCTGCATAGAAAATGTATAAAAGAAATGTAATGTCTAAGGCTTTCCACTAAGTTAACCACAAGAATGTACTTGGTGAACTTGATACAAGGTACTTTCCAGGAGTTAGTAAGGTGGAGGAAAATGAAAAAATGAGTTGAAGAAGAGGAAATGTACTTAACATGAGAAAAAACTTCAATAGGTTTATGAATAAAAGGAACAGATAAAAAGGGGTAATATATTAGAGATTTTTTGCTTGTTTTATTATAAGCTTTTGTTTTTTAGGCAGGTGTGGTGGCACATAGCTGTAGTCCCAGGTACTTGAGAGGCTGTAACTAGAAGCTAACTAGAATCCAGGAGTTTGAAGCTACATTAAATTACAATTGTGCCACTGTACCCAAGGCTGGAAGACTGACCGAGGCTCCATCTCTAGAAATAAAAAGCATGTCTGTGTGCTTGTATGGGTGGTGTTTGGAACAAAGAGAATAGAATATATTGGAATTCATCCAAATCAATTTCAGACGAATAACAGTCAATTCTACTTCTCTTAAGTAGGATAATGAACTGATGTAGGGAGCATGAATTTTATAGGACATTTTCCTAGAAACAAAACTAAAGAAAAGTAAACTAAATCAAATTTAATTTGAAGAAGGATTATCACATGGCTATGCCAGTATTAAATTAATATCAAGAAAATAAGTAATTTTTAAGTTGGAATTTTATATTACATTTTATAGTTTTAAAAGCAAACAAAACAAGGACTTAAATATTAAGTTGCCTTATATAATTAATAAATATTCAATATTATTAAATAAAACATTTAATTATTAATTAGTTTTATTATTTATGCATTCATCTGAATAGGAATTAGAGGGTTAACAACTCTAGATAAATTACTCTAACATTACACTTGAGAAGATTAAAAATTTGCATTCGTGAAGTGAAAATTTAAGTTAAAAACAGGTGGATTCCTATATGAAGATTAGAAAACTAATGAAATGTAGGCATAGTTTAAAACTTCTCCCTGAAATACCTTCTTCCAATGATAGTATGAATTTTAGATGAGATGTTTATGCATCTTTAGCTTGCAATATTAGCATGAGTGATCAATGCATTCATTTAGCAATAGACATTTTAGACAGAAAGTTTCTCTCTAAAAGTTTCATACCTTATATTTATTAATATTTTATCCAGAGGTAATGCTGAGAAATAATTATTTATGATTATTTTCACAAATTACTACACATTATCTGGGTTTTCTGAGCAAAGGGCAAATATTAAGACACAAATGAAAAATAACCCATGGAAGTCAGTGAGAGTGACTTACTCTGGGGAAACTTGCAGATGTATCTTGCTCATAGTCATTTCCTCACATGTTACGATGGTGAACCTAACCAGATGTACCTCTCCATCCTCTTCCCCACTCCAGGTATTAGTTTGTTTCTACAGTAAATCTCTTTCTTCTCCCTCCTCCTTCCTCACCTTTTATCCAATTCTCCTTAAAGAGGAGAAGGGAAGATATGCAAGCTGTTCAGTATATTAATAATGTTTGAGTCTCATCATTTCTGTATTGCTTTTCTGTGATGCAACTCCATTCCACCTGTAGAATAACATGAAGTATTCACATCCTATGAGAATCAGAGCTCCTGAAGCTGATGCTAAGATGTTTTGTAAATAACAAACCATCTCCTTTCTGATTCAGAGGACTCGTATTTCTTCTCTGAATCTGATTTGCAATGAAAAAGTAGTGGTTTCTAGGGAAAGGACTTCAGAGAGAAGGGCTCAAAATTGTTGTACTCAACCTTTGCTCAATGAGGACCTTGCTTCAATGAGACCTTGCTTCAATGCTTGTTCAATGAGAACATCATTACATAAAGATTCAACTATCATATGTGTATTTTTAGCTGAGATCTTCCATTTTTTCCCAAAATTATGTAAAACATTTCTCCACTAATTAGCTGCCTCACCTTCTACAACTAATAATTATCTGGTTTAAGTTCTATAACTCCGAGCTAGAAATGATTAATCATTTTAAATTAGTAAAATTATTTTTATAACATCAATCCTTATTTTAGATATTTAAATTTATAAATACAAATTACCACCTAATATTTCATTTAATATAATTGACTGAAAGACTGAAACTTGTTAGCATAATCCTCATACAGCACAGCTTCCTTAAATATTTATAGAATAAATAAAATTGATGGATACTATTTTTAATATTTAAAAATGCTGTGACTGTCTGTGTCAGCAAAATTTTTTAGTAACCCTAAGGGAAACTGTTTTTGAATACACCATATGTCTTACTATCAAAAGCCCTTTCACAAGTCATATGACAAACCTCTGCCTCAACTGAGTAGGTATATTTATGTTATGATGTTTCCATTCTGATCTAATCACTTTATTCATAATGCAAATTCTCACTTTGGACAAAGAAGCCTGGAATATGCTCAGAGTACAAACAGTGAGTTCAAAAATCTAACTTCTAGAGTCAACAATACAAATATAGTGGTGGATAATTACTCATTACATTTATGAAACACAAAAGGGAAGGCAGAATACAAGTAAAAGAGAGAAAGATATAATATTGTAATATATATAAATATATATAATAAATAATAAATATATATAAATGTATATATATCTATCTCGCAAGTAAAAGTGAGATAGATACAATATTGTAAACATGGCAGTACATGTTTGAGAATTTGGGTTTTCATCAATGTGAGTCCAGAAATGACTGGGGACACATTTTTAATGAGGCAGAAGAACTACCAGCCAAGAATTGGGTAAACTGCAAATGCTATTTTCGTAGATGGAGAAATACTTTTCTGAACAAGCAAACTAGTCAGGAAATTTCTCACTGCTACATCTTCCCTAAAGGAAAGGCTCAATGTGTATTGTAGATGCAACAGCATGATATATACCTACAAGTGTAAAAACTCTCCAAAAGTTATACTTTACGACTTTTACAAAACAATATCATAAGAGGAAACCAAAAGAATAAGATATCACCTAACATGATGAACTGAACAGCATCCCACATATCAATAAAAACATTCAATGTGATCAGTCTGAGTTTTCCACTTAAAAGACAAAGACTAGTGGAATGCAGAAAAAACACAACCAAAGTGTTTGGGGTCTCTAAGAATCACATCTAAATCACAATACTCACACAGATTCAAGGTTATGGGATGGAAAAAAACATTCCATGCAAATGGAAAGCAAAAGGAAGGTGGTCTACCCATTATATCAGACTAAGTAAACGTTAAATCAACAATGGTAATAAAAAAAGACAAAGATGTCATTATATTATATAATGGTAAAGTAATTCAACAAGACATAACATAAATGCAAAAATTATCAGCAAAATGCTAGCAACCTGAATTAAACAGCACATACAAGAGGTAATTCATCATGATCAAGTGAGTTTCATCCCAGGGATGCAAGGTTGGTTCAATGAACACATATCAATAAGCATGATTCAGCACATAAATAAAAGCTAAACAAAAATTATATGATCATCCCAATAGATGGAGAAAAAGCTTTTGACAAAATCAAGCACACTTTCATGATAAAACTCTTCACAGACTGAATACAGAAGGGACATACACCAAAATTACAAAAGCCACATATGACACAGCCAGAGGCAATATCATCCTGAATGGGGAAAAGTTGAAAGCATTTCCCCTGAGTATTGGAATAAGACAAGACTTCCCATTGTCACCACCTTTATTCAACATGGTAGAAATCCTAGCTAGAGCAGTCAGGGCAGAGAAAAAAGTAAATGGCTGCCACATTGGGAAAGAGGAGGTCAAACTATCATGTTTTGCTGATGACATACTATTGTATCTAGAAAATGTTAAAGACTTGAAGCAAAAGGATCTTGGAATTGATAAATAAATTCAGCAATGTCTCAGGTGAAAAAATCAACACACACAAATCAGCACTTTTTCTGTATATGGTGTACTAATAACAGTAAGTTTGAGAGTCAAACCAAAGAGTCTATGCCATTCACAATAACTACTAAGAAAATAAGATACTGAGAAATGTACTTAATGAAGGAAGCGAATGGTCTATGGAAAGAGAAATAAAAAACACTTGTGAAAAAAATTGCAGAGTGCCTAAACAAATGGAAAAACATCCCTTGCTCTCAGCTTGGTAGTATTAACATCATTTAATTGTGTGTGTTGCACAAAGTGGTATACAGATGCAACAAAATTCCTATAAAAACACTAACATTATATTTCACAAATCTGGGAAATTCATTCAGAATACCCAAAAGATCATAAATAGCAAAAGTAATCTTAAAACTAAAGAACAAATCTGTAGGTATTCCATTCCCTTTTGTGGTAGAGTAGTACTCCATGGTATATGTGTGCATACACACACACAAAAATGCACGTACACACATTCAGGTTTTCTTCATCCAGTCATGAACTGAAGGCCATTTAGGATCATTCCATATCTTTACAACTGTGAATTGTGTAGTGATAAACATAACAGTGTAGGTGTGTTTGTATTAAATGATTTTAGTTCCTATGGGAATGCTGGTAGGTAGACACCTATTTCTTTGAGGAATCTCCACATTGTTTTCCACAGAGGTTGTACTAGTTTGCAAAACCATCCATAGTGTATAAGTGTTGCCTCCTTTGTGGATCAATCCCAGCATCTATTGTTTTTTGACTTTTTAATAATAGCAATTCTGACAGGCATAAGGTTATTTTCCATTGTAGTTTTAATTTGCTTTTTCTTAATAAGTGATGCTGAGCACTTTTTTATGTTTATTAGTCATTTTTCTACCTTTCTTTGAAAAATTTCTGTTCATTACTTTTGTCCACATTTTACTAGGATTGTATTTTTATTTTCTTTTTGTGTGAATCCTTTGTAGATTTTGGATATTAATTATTTGTCAGATATACAGTTTGTGAATATTTTCTCCCATTCTGCAGGTCATCTATTCATTCTGTTGATTATTTCTTTTTCTCTGGAGAAACATTTTGATTTAATTAAGACTCATTTCTTTCTTTTTTTTTTTTTTTTGCAGTTTTTGGCTGGGGTAGGTTTGAACCTGCCACCTCCGGCATATGGGGCCGGCGTCCTACTCCTTTGAATCACAGGTGCTACCCAAGACTCATTTCTTTATTTTTACTTCTCCCTTGCAGATAAACAGTCTAATATTGCAAACAACATAATATTATATGTTATGTTCAAAGGCTAAGAGTGGAATAATTAAAGCAAATGGGACTGAGCAAGATGATCACATCAGTGTGTGTATATGTGTAATATGTGTGTATATACATATATATACATATATACATAACATATACACACATATGTTTAAGGTTTAAAACTACAATGGCAAATAACCTTATGCCTGTTAGAATTGCTATTATTGCTATTATTAAAATAGCAGAATCTCTATTATTAAATTGCTATATATCTATATTTATATCTATTATCTATCTATATCTATATCCATATCTATACATACATACATATATCACCTGGAGGTGAGAAGGACAAGCTAATCGTTAAATGGAAACTGCAGATTAGAATTTAAATTTGTCTTCTTTCCTTCTATTCTGCATAAATGCAATGTGCCAAATAAGAATGTTGGCAATGTAAAGATTCTCAAATAAACTCACTAGAGTTGATTTTCATATCTATTAGGACGGATTGTTGTATCAATAGTGTCAATTGAAGGCAATATGTTAAAATCTTACCTTTTCCTTACTAATACTATTTTACATGGTACCATTGATCCAGTTTGCTTTCTTTTTTTTTTTTTTTTAGGGCAATCATATTCTTCAGGTATTTTAACTTGTGAATTTATTTTGCCCAGGGATGTATTTACTCAGGATGCTACTTTATATTAGAAGAGGGCAAATGGACCTGTCTTCTGACTCATATAGAGGAACAGATAGGAGTTGGGCGGAGGAGAATCTCATGCACCACAGAGCAAGGAGGGAGCTCAGTACTATGTGCCTACTATTTTCTGGTCAGGATCTCAGCCTTAAAAAGCTAGGGTGTGGCAGCTTCATGAATATTATACCCCTTCTGGAAATTAGTAAGGCATGGAGATAAGGGAGATTAGATGGAAAAAGAATGAGAACCAAAGGGCATCATGTCTTCCATGATGATGTTGAACTACCCTGATATTTGTCCGTGAAAATCAAGAGATGGCAGGGATATTGCCATGATAATTCAAACTGCAGGTGCAAGTGATGATGGTCATAGGCAACATACAGTAAAAGCAAATGCCATTGAAATAAGGGTTGCTCTAATCTATCCATTTTACCTGCTCAGAAGTTCAAGGCAGACTTCAGTCACCTTAGGGATTTCAAATAATTGTATTTGATATAGGGAACATGAGCTAACAGCAATTCTGAGAGCTATATCTTAAACCTTAACATTTCCCAGGGGCTATAAGATTTTATCGAATACTTGTCTCAAGTATAGAAAATACTTATTTCAGTGTAGAAAAATTGTGATAGCCTCTGAAAATAAAATCAATTTAATCTTAAAATAAATTCTTTATGATCACTCAGCAACATTCCAAAATTATAAGCTTGGAAGGAAGCAATGATCTGGTCCCTCAAACCTCCCATTCTAAGGACAAGAAAACTGAAGTTCAGAAATGTCATAGTAGCGATTTCTTAGTAGAAATAGAACTATAACATAACTCTTCATCCCTAATCAAGTATTTCTTCTCAAATCTAAACTTTTATCATGTAAGCAATTATATATTAAATGTCTATAAAATCAAAATGTACTTTATGACCAAAAATGTATTCTTTCTAAAAAGAACATAAGAATCTCATCTTCTTCTCTCTAAGTAAACAATATAATCTTTCACATTTCTCAAATGGTATAATTTGATAATTTAGGTGAAGAGGCATAGGCTAATATTAAATGATCTATTGCCAACTCCAGTTAAATTTTTTAAAGTTTGCATTATTTTCCTTCTTCATTCTGTAAAAGGAAATTAACAATACAATGAAAGGCAGATAATCAATTATATAAAGAAAGTACCTGAAGTTGACCGGAAATACAGAAATATTTTAGGCAAAATATAACCACCTTCAGAATTGACAGGCCAAAAACCTATGGTTTCAAAGAGAATAAATTATTTCTAATTTTGTAATTTTCTAATTCCAAGTATCTGAAAAGACAAAGAAGGAACCATCTGAGAATTTAAATAGCTATAGAAATTTAGACTCCTGGGGGATTTAGGTTCATACATGTGTAACCACATGTGACAATGTTGGCTAGTTGCTCAATAATTATCCGTTCATCTTTTGTCCTTAGGAAAGACTTTATTAATTAGCATGGTTAGCATGGCCCTTTACTGCCAAGAGTAAAAGTTCTATTTTCAGCATCCATTGCAGTCAAGTGTCTATTTCAGATAGGTTACTGAAAATAAGCTGTAGAGAAGGACATTATTTCTTCATCCATCAAATATGTGAGCTACCTAGTCCTAGTATCCTGCTATGAATATTGTGTTCTGGGTCCATAGATGATATTAATTATCAAATATTCCTTGTAGGAAGGGAGCAGATGGCACACTCAAAGAGGTAATTTTTTAAAATGTAATGAATGTAACAAAGGGAATGTTTGCAAAGATGAGGTCAAGGTTAAAGGAAGCAAAGCAGACATGATGAAGGACCAAGACCCAGAAGGAGCAGAAAGTCATTACCTCTCCTTTTCCAGATGTGACAAAAGAAGACAGATGATGCTAAGACCTGATAAGAAGCAAGAGCGGTGATCACAATAGAAGGGCAACTTAATAGCAGCTGAGGTCATACGGAGAGGGACATAGCTACAGTGAAGGCATAGCAGGCAGATAAAAGAGAAATAGGGATACTGACCACTCTCTCTCCTTTCAAATAATCATTTTCTGCCAGTGCCACCAATTAACAGAACTCAACCACAATCTAAACAGGAAAGGAGCTGGAGTGAAGCCATCTGTAGAGGTCGGACTTCTTGGGCAAAGGAGCCTGGTAGAGATGGAAGGAGAAAAGATCTGATAAGCAAACAAGAAACAACCAATGGAGTCCCTGCTATAAATGCTTCTTCTCAAGCAGCTAAATGCAATTCTGATATCTTCTGCTTGATGTAGTGAAGCAAACAATGTGTTACAGGTGTGATCAAATTTGTGAGGGGAGAGAAAAACAGTGATTCACTCTGCCATTTAGAGTTGGAGAATGTTCTAGAAACAAAGAGTAATGTAAAAACTTAATGGTGAAAGAAAAGAAAAAACTTGAACAGAGAACAATTAGGACATTTTGATAAATAACTTTTCCTTGAAAGTATAATTACTAGAGTTAAGGGGTGTTCTGAAAGTGTGGACATTGTTGCCTATGTGATCAGAAGGGTGCGTTGAGATTAGATTTCAATGGGGTTTAGGATTAATTTCATTAATAGGAAAGTGAACTAATTAAAAGATAGAAAGATCAGACCTTCAGAGGTATTGTGATAATGTGGGAAGCAGTAAGGATAGCCTCCTTCAAGTGGAACTTTCTTATGCTCTGAAGAAATTATGCTCACTTTATTATCTTATTCATGAACATAGTTGATTTATGTCACATTGTAGGCACTTAACAAACTCCAATTTGGAACAGGGACTTTGGGGCTCTCTCTATAATTTTTAAAACTATGTTTAAAGTAAAGAATATAAATTATGAAACAAGATTAGATCCTTGCTTTTAGAAGATACTATGCTATTAAGTGGCCCTGAAGCTTAAGCCTCATTAAATTCACAGTAATTCTTCCTCTACTCCAGATTGAATAGAAGGACACATTATATGCATAGGCAAATATAATAAAAGAGAATTTAATAATAGATAAAATACTGGTTAAGTAAAAGAAGGATCTGTTAATTTTTCTCCTTATTAAAATGGAGGGAGAGATGGGAAATGATTATGAAAATTTTAGGCCAATGGTAGGCTGTTTAGTAGTTCAACGATTCACAAATTATTTATGAGTGTATGTAGTGCATGAGGCAGTAGGATAGGGAATATAGAAGGAGATAATATAGTCGATACTGTGTGGATATCACATTCGAATGAGAGAAATGAGTAATTGCTAATTACATGCTGCGGATGCTAAAAGAAAATGGTGCTAGGAGGATATGGAGAATTATCTCCATTAGTCTTTGTTTTCTATGATTGGAAATATGACAAGATATTAAACGGAAAATGTAAGATAGTGCATCATGAGGGAACTGATATGATTGTATTTTTCTTTTGAAAAAGTTTCTGTTAGCTGCCCAATGGAAGAGTATAATTTGGAAAATTATAGTGGTGAAGGCTGGGGGTTGGGATAGGAAAGGGTTAATAGACAGAGCTATTATAAAACATGAGCAATGGGTACTAAATGACAAAAAACTTTAGTAGAATCAACAGAATTTAATGTTGGATTGAGCAATTACATAGATGGAGGAGAAAGTGAAGGAAATACCGAGATGATAGCCTGTGCTTTTGACTGAGCGGGTGTTTGGTGTTCTCTTAAACCAAAGCACAGAATAGAGAAAGATGATTTCACTGTGTTCGAAAATAGAGAAATGTTAAAGAGTTTGGGTTGATATATGCATGTGTATATATCTGTATGTGTATATGTGTGTATGCATATATGTAAAATCTAATCTTACTGTAAGATATCAGAGTAAAAATAAACAGGAGGCCTTTAATATAGAAATACGCAGCTCATTGCCAAGGTCTGAGTTCAGATGAGCTTTGGGTAATGGCCACACATACACAAGGCAGTGTAACTATGAGCATGAGGAATACCACTGAAAAAGAGTTGAATTACCTTCTTCTGTAAGTAAAGACAAACAAAAACAAACAAACAAAAAAAAAACCCTGAATAACAATGTAAACATAATAGGGTTGATTTACTCTTCATAATAAATTTTTGAGCTATTTATTCCAAAGACTGTATGTCAATACCAATCCACAAAATACCCAGTAATCTGTTATTTTCATTTATCTGGCTCAGTAGTAAAATTATTCCAAAATTTAGTGGCATAAACTAAATATTTATTGTCCTCAGGCTCTTGGGGTAAAACATTTGGATGGGGCACAGTGGCGACTACGTGTTCCACAGTGTTGGAAGTGTTAACTAGAAAATTCAACAACTGGGGTTGGATTTATGTATAAGTATATTGGATTATAAGTCTAGCTAGCAGTTGTGCCTTTCCATGTTGTCTTCCCAGATGTGTTTCTTCGCAGCATGAGGACTAGGTCCCAGGAGTAAAAAAAGTCTAAAAGCTTTCTTCCCTTTCATGGTCTAGCCTGCAAAGTTTTGTAATGTCACTTCTGCCACACTATTCATTGAGACCACCACAAAATTTCACCCAGATTCCAGAGGAAAGGAAATCACTCTACCACTTTTTGAGAGTGGCAACATTTACAGGCAACAAGTTCTATGTAGAGCAACATTTGGGATCTGAAATGTTGTTTTGCCATTTCTGGAAAGCATAGTCCTCTAAAGCCTGGATTCTTCCAATATTTTCATTTACCATCTCATGGCTGTGATCCTTAGCTTCATTATGCAAAATTCCCTGTGCATTATAAGTATTGAAATATGAGAAAGTTGCGTCTAGGCCTTTCTTATTCTACACAGAAAATATGCCTTTTAATCTCATTGGCAACAAGGTAGCATATCTTCACATCTAGCTGCAAAAATGAGGAAATACACTATTTTGGGTCACCATTTTCAATAGCTAAAAATTGAAATATCTTGAAAAAAAGTTGATTAGCCATCCCCAGAATAATACCTAGGGAGCAAAATGAATCACTATATGAAATTTTCTTTACTACTATGTGTAATTTCAAAAAATTGCTTCACTTTCATGGATAGTTACATTGAAAAATAGCTCTAGATGCTATTTTGGTAAGAAAACAATTCTTTACAGACATACAGCTTCTATTTTAATATGTAGATTCATGAAAATTATGATAGCCATCATTTACAACAAATTATTCCTTAGAAGTGCCAGTTTTACTGTCTGCTAATTTGACTTCCCCGCTTCAGAATCCTACTCACTTGGTTTGTTTGACATTGAGTCAAATCTGTATTACAGTGAGGATGGTTGATAGCTGCATAGGTCAATTTTGCAAAATCAATTTGAAATGAATGGATTAAAGAAGGAAGTTTACTGTCAAATACTTTTTGCTCAGGCTTGGCAATACCATCATTGATTGTGATCAAAGCTAAAAGCACTATGCTCTTTTTCCATATAAAAACATTTAAAATGCAGTTTTCTGAGCCCTGGAAAATGCTGTAATGGAATGGAATAATAAAACAGACTCACACCTTCCTAGCATTAAAAATTACAGACAAAATAATAGTGACAGACATCACTAACTCTGTTTTTGCCTACACTATTATTCTATTTGTCTCTCTAGGAATACAATTTCCTCAACCTGTTAATGTGCACCATTACAAAGTAGAAAATAATAATTTTACATATTTTTGATATTGCATGATCTGACAAACTCTTAATAACATGTATGTCAATAAATATAGTAACTATCCAATAAAAATACCCTCTTCAATATTTTCTAAGCCTATTTTTTTTTTCACAGACTTTTTCATTATGCAGTATCTTAGAAGAAGTAAATTTCTCTTATTTCCATGACTTGGGAAAGGGAAATCTTTTATTTCTTTCCTTCTGTCTCTCTGTTTTAGTTATAAATATAATCTTAGTCATAAGTGCTTATGCTCAAAGAATCACTCAAACAAGAAGAAATAAATTAAGTAGAAGACACTAGCTAGGTGTTAAAAATACACAAATTTAAATTAATATAAATTCAGTATTTTCTGCCTATATCAACAAATTCACAAAATGGTAGACACGTGAACACTGATAATCAAAAATAAAGGGAATATTATGATAGGAGACTGTGCAGGAGCTGTGAAGTCAAAGAAGAATGGCACTTTGCCCCAAACTGGAGTAAACAGGGAACAGACCCTGATGGCTGCAGTTTTGGAAGATTGGCAGGAGTTTGGTGATTGGAAGGGTATAGGTGTAGGTAGGAAGGGCATATGATTTAGGTAGAATCCAGAGCAAGACTTATGACATTGTAGAACTTTAAGTGTTACACATAATGAGAAAGAATGAACACCAAGACTACAGCTGTGACATGGAGTAGCTTGGATATGATTTAAAGAAGCTGAGACATCATCCTGCTATATATCATTGAAGAAATTCAGCAATGGCAAGGTTTGCCAGTGGAATTAGATTTTCAATTTTAAGAGATTATTCCAGTCATAATAGAGAAAATACATTTATTTCTGTACATTTCTGGTTGGTAAATGACATTAGCTCATGGAATCATCAGGTTGTCTAGAGAAATGGGCTTGATTTCTTTGCCCTTTGCCCTTTCCTCCATCTTCAAAGCTAGCAGGGTTGGACATTTGTCCTGTTGCCTCCACCTAGAGGCATCTTTAAATCTCTTAGCTGACTTTTCTGAGTCCCCTTCTACTCATAGAGACCATAATGATTACATTCTAATAACTTTTTAATAATCCATAATGATCTTATTTTGGAGTTATCTGATTAGCATTTTCAAATTTCATGGGCAATCTGAATTTTCCTTTGCCACATTCACAGATTCCAGGAATTAGGGCATGGATATCATCTGCCTACCACAGCTGGTAACAGATTCTTTGGGTAGTACCTTTGCTCTCCTGGCACTTCCACTCCTGTCTTCACACGCTTGCATTAAGTCTGTTTCTGCTTGAATTATCGAAGAGTGGTTTCTGTGTTCCTGACTGGGAACTGACTGTATAAGGGAGTAAGCTCTGTGTTTATCTGACCAGCGAAAGAGGCTTCCAGGACAAAGCTAGTGAGGCTTCTCAAGACACAGTGTGTTCAAAGGAATACTTGAAATGGTGTTGACAGGGAGAGGGACAATGCAGATGAAAGCACCAGAGATGATTTTGGATTTATTCTCAATGTGACAGAAAGCCATTGGAGGGTTCTGATAACATGAGCAAGTTTAGTTGACAGTGAGTCAGTGGAAATTAAAAAAACTCCAATCAAATTACATAGAGACTAAACTACAGTTGTCAAGTGTTTTGAACTTCATAATTCCTCCATCCACATTTTAACAATACAGTTATAGCATCGTATGATATGTAACTGTCCTCACTCCGACCTCAACAGATTCTTCCTCCCTGTTTAGCATCAAAACTCTTTTAATATTTTATGTAATTTGATTTTCTAAGTGTTGCTCTTGCTATTGAACATCACTGAAAATGAAAGTACATTATATCCCTTTCCTATTGTGTTCCTTTTCTTTTCCTTATATGTGCAAATACGATATGTGCTTAAAAAAAAAACAAAAACTTATGTATGATTACTGTCTTGTTCTCCTTTTATTCTCTGAAGACTTAAACAAAAGGAGAAATATAACACAAAAATCCTCCATAGGTTAGCCCCTCAAGAAAGTGAGTGATTTTCATAGTAAGCTTCTCAAGCATTGAGATTTCTTTCTTAAGAATCTATAGCATAAAGTTAGGTGGATCAATTCACCATAAACTTACAAGAATTTTATATATTTAAAAAATGCTTTTGCTAGTATGTTTCACCTGTGACTAAGAGTTTGATGACAAAATGTTAGAATATTGAATTATTTTATTTCAAAATCATTGCTTATGCAGTGATTACAATTCCATTAATTTTCCAGGAAACTATTTTAAAATTGAAATTTTTCAGCCTTAGTGGCCATGAATTGATGAGTGGATTAACAAAATGTGATGTATGTATACCATGGACTATTACATAGCCACAAAGGAGGATGACTTCATGCCTTTTGGAACAATTTGGCTAGAACTGAATATCATTACCCTAAGCTAAGTCTCTAAAGAATGGATAAACAAGAACCACATGACTCACCATGAAATTGAAAGTAATTGAAGTGAAATCATGAGGGAAGTGAAATGAAATAGAAATCAAGCATTGGGGGGAGCGGATGAGAATAAACTTACCTATCATATACAAGGAAAACTATCTGGGTGATGGGCACTCTTATAACTATATAAAACTAATTTATGTAACAAAAAGTATACCCCCTTAATTCTTTGACATAAAAAAAAAATGTGTGATTTATATTAGAATAAGAAAAGAAATGTGAAAGGGACTTTACCTGACAAATGCCATCAGTGTAACCTGGTTTCTTGTATCCTCAATGAATCCCCAACAATAAAAAATAAATAACTAAATAATGTGTACACCTTACAAATATTTAAAAAAAAAAAAGAAAGAAAAGAAAAGAAGGACAGTCACCTGAAAATAAATTTGCTATGTAATTTAATCAGTTATTACTTCATGGTTAAATATTTCCTTTGTTACTGTCATCTTTGCTACTCTTATTTATCTAAAGCATTGCATAGACATTCAATTAAATAACCACATTCAAATATTTCTGTATAACAGCCTTCCTTACAAGGCTGTTGCAAAAAATCATTCATTTTTACAGTATATTGGAAGTGAAAAAATAAATATAAATCAATTTTAATATGATATTGATGCAACAATTTAAAAATGTCAACATATTTGAAAGGTTCTAAGTGCATTGCTAGTGTTACATGTTGTTTATATTCATTTTATAATGGTACATAACATACGTTTGCCACTCTACATTGAGAATGAGCTCCAAAGAGTTACTTAAGACTTTCCCCTGAAGACAAAGTTAGAAAAAGTTCAACATTTTAAGGCCAATATTTTCTGGAAGAGCAAAACTACAAAAACTACTTCTCTCCAAGAGGGAAAAAAAAAAAAGTTTAGTCTAGAATTCAGTATGCTGATATGCTATTTTATGTCAGTTTATGCCTTTATTTTTAAAAATCTAATGTAAATTCAGCCACTGCATTTGAATTATAATAACTGTATGAACTGCATAACACACTTGTTAAACATATATTATGTGCTTTTAATTAAAAACTAAATTTGTTCTGTATCAGCCTTCTGCATAATGCAAAGGATACATTAAGAAAGATGATGTGATAGAGCATATGCAAAACTTTTCATCAAAAGTCATAATGTAGCTCATTTTTCTCATCTCTAAAGTAGGCATAATGTTAGTACTTACCCTTTAAGTTATTTTGAATGGAACTGATTAAGGAACCATAGAGGCAAAGAATATTGAAATGAAAAGTTACTTGAAGACATTCTGGTTAATGTAACTTGATTTTCACCAGCATATGAATATATAAATTATTTATTATTTTATATTGTGATATCATAAAAATCACTGTTAGTTTCCACTCAGTATGGAAAATCAAAATTTCTCACTACTTATTTATCTTAATTGCAATTAGTGATTAAAAGGTCATAAAAGAGACTTTTTTCACTCTTTAAGATTCTGTGTTATAAAATCTGATCACTTATTACCTCATGGTTAAATATTTTCTTTGTTTCCTTTTTCGTTTTTGTCAGCCATTATTATTACTCATATTGTTGATTTTTACCGAGCATTTTAAGTGTGAACAACATAACCAATTATATTTTAAATGACAAAACAAATCCTTTAATTTCTTATTGAAAACATCATGTTTTCATAGAAAAACATTAAAGAATGATCTTTTCTAAGTTGTATTAACCTGGGGGGAGGTGGAACACATTCTTCTTGGTAAAGCAGCACAGAAATGGAAAGGCAAGAATCGGATGTACTCAATTCTAATATGGAGGCATGAGATGAGCTAACACAAGGGGTGGGGGAGAGGAATGACCAAGAGGGGAGAAGGGAAGAGGGAGAGAGATGGGGGTATCCCGGTGTATGACACACCTCTTAGGGCTGGAACACAATTATAATAGGGACTTTATCTAGCAAATTCAATCAGTGTAACCTAATTCTTTGTTCCCTCAACAAATTCCACACAATTAAAAAGAAAGAAGAACATCAATTTTATTACATTTAGCCAAGAACATATAAGGCTTTGTAGGAAGGAAGTGTTTTAAAGTGTATTGAAAAGCACATTTGAAGTGATACAATAAAAATGAGAGCACTTGAGTAATACAAAGATTTGGGAAATAAGTCATCAGCTCAATATATAAGCATTCTTATAAGTTGTAGCACCTATAAATTTTCTGCTTTATTTTTTTTAATGGCTATTGCAAATTGAGAACCTAGTATACCTACCTGGTAAATTAAATCATCACAATGCAGAAACAGTATTTCATCTAAAGCAAAAAAGGGTGCTTTTAGAAATATTACAGAATTCTATACAACCTTGTAAAAGAGATCCTGGGGGCAAGGTCATATGCCAAACATGAGACCGTGCTCCTTCTTCCAAACCACAGCCCAGGATAGACTGTTGGAACAGCTCCAAGTCCTTATACAAGGCCTGAGCTTTTAAGATGCAAAATAGAGTGTCAATTCAGTAATCAGTTGAAGTTTTGAGAATTGTATGTAATCCTCAATTAATCTTCACATTTTTGTCTCCCTCTATATTAACCAATAAGTATCTTAACATTTCTATGAGGAATGCTTGAACCCAAGAGTTTGCGGTTACTGTGAGCTATGATGATGCCATGGCACTCTACCCAAAGTGACAAAGTGAGACTCAGTCTCAAAAAATATATTTTGTTCTAGGTAGAATTACTATTCTATCACATTCATAAAGTGGTTTATCTTCTAATTTCCCTAACTTTCTTTAGGGAATTCACTAGAGAAGGTTGTTCTTGTTATCTATACGTACCTACATTTACATTCTTATATTTCACTGTATACCAAACTACTTAACAGATTTTGAAGCAAAAAAGGACATGATCATGAAAAAAGACTTACTTGCAGTACGTAGCTAGAGCAAGAGGGGAGAAGATCATATTGTTGAATTTGAGAATGTGGTTCTGAGTTGACTTAAATTTTTCACCACTCTGCAAAGCCTCCTGTCTGTGATTATTAAAATGTCATGACTATTTATTTTGACGTTATGAATACATTTTAGCTAGTAAGTAAATTTGCAAACATAAAATCAGCAAATAACCAGGATCAAGTGTTTCACACCTGTAGGTTTAATTCTCATAATTTTTGTTATCTTAACAGTGCTGTGGTGTTACTAGGGAAAAGGCACAAGTAGGGTAGGAAGAAGGACATACATTTAAGACATTTGAGTTCAATACTTCATAGATTTGACTCATACCCTTGCAATATGCTCCACAGGTGTCCTACACCTTGACTTGCAAGGGTACAAGTCAAATCTAGCACAAGTGAAATCTAGGTGCAGGACACCTATGGAGCATATTGCAAGGGTACAAGTCAAATCTAGTGGTCCCAGTGGTTCCCTTGTGGAACTCAAGGGAAGCACTGACAGTGTCAGCCATGTAGGAACTTAGCATAGTACCAGCAATTTATTTCACTAGAAAATGGGCTTGTTTAGGGTAGGACCTGATCTGTCTTGATCACAGTGGTGTTGTGAAGCTCAGCATAATATCCAGCACATGCAGCCTCCCTAAGACTACTGTTGAAAAATAAATACATTTGTATACATATTAACTCTTCAGTGTCAGTTGTGTCTTTATTTTACAAATTTTATTTTTAATCTCCTTCCATCAGTTTTTCTCTTTTCCAAATCTCTGACTTTGAAACAATCCTATCTTTCTTTACCACTTCAAACTTTGTTTTTCTAGACTATATTTATTCCTCTTCTTTAACTAAAATAGATTCTAACGTGTCATGGCCACCACTGTCCAAGTTTTTAGTAACTTACATTCCTCCCCCATGGACAATGAGTTCTAATCAGTTTTCGTTTCTGACATTATTTCTTCAAGAAGTTAAAGGAAAATGAAATTGCCAGAGAAATGAAATCATATCTAAAGTACTCAGTGAACACACACACACTATGCACATATGAATTTATTTCATTAAGAAAATAATAAGGCAGGGTTCATGCCTATAATCCTAGCAGTCTGAGAGGCCAAGGTAGGTGATTGCTGGAACTCAGAAATTTAAGATGAGCCTGAGCAAGAGTGAGAGCCTGTCTCTAAAAATAGCTGGGCGTTGTGGCAGGTGCCTGTAGTCCCAGGTACTGGGAAGGCTGAGGCAAGAGAATCTCTTAAGCCCAAGAGTTTGAGGTTGCTCTGAGCTATATCTTCATGGCACTTTAGAGGGCAACAAAGTGAAAATCTGTCCAAAAAAGAAAAAAAATAAATAAATGGAACCATTTTAGAGGCTGAACTCCCCAAAGTGGCTTATGTCTCAGGTATCACCAAAAATATTCTGGGAAAGTATTACCTATGTCTCATAGCTAGTAAGAACACATTAAATATGTACTCATAAGAATTATAATTCTGTTTCCTAATCTTTTTTTTTTGTTTGTTTTTACCACATAACACTTCAGCATCATCTGATTTCTTGTTTACTGTTCATAATTGTTTTTACACATATTTCTGCTGACTCTATACATGTTAATGTTGATGTCATATAATATTTTACATATATCTCTTCCAAGATTCCTGCTCAAATTTTTTCTAATACAGGCTTAAATATTTAAGGCTGTAACATTTATGGTAAACTAGATGTTGGGATTGTTTCCTTATACCAATGAGTTACAAATTACTCTGAGCACAGAGCTAACAGACATAATTAAAATTATGAGGTTTTTTTATATTTCAAGCCTGATAATTATGCACACTCAAATAATCTTTCTTATTGAAAGTTAAAGAAACTTCTTCCAAAGTTATTTAAGCAAAGGCATAATTTATTGCTAGGATAAATAGGTAATTTCTGAGTTAAAATGCAGAATGGACAGGATTATTGCCTCTACCTCCTGGAGAGTCAGTACAAACTATAACAAAGCAAATGAAATAAAATAATAAAATAGCAAAAAATGATAATAATAGTAAGAAAAAGAATACCATTACAAGGAAGATACCAGGAAGAGAGCTATTAATGGAACCTATTTATAAGAAAGGTGAAAAGGGAGAACATTATATTCCTTTTTCCAAAATGGTGACAAGCTAATTAATTTATTCAACATCACCCCTTAGGATGTACAGGATTCTGAGAAATTTGTATGTTGGGGGATCTTTTGTATTTAAACAATAAGTTGTCCTAAATCAGCATGACAGTACTACCCTGAGGATCACTCTCTTCTGAACCTGTGAATAAAATACCTTGGCTGTCAGTGGAGTGATCTGCTGATCAGCCATTCTCCTGGAGTGGGAGCTTAGCCAGTCCTTATATGGAAGATACAGAGGAGAGGTTTCCAGAGCTTCCAGATATGCCAGTGAGGCATATCACTGACTCCAGAAATGGGGAAAGAGGTCTTAGAAAGACCTGAAGAGCACTGGGCTTTAGGGCCCATGTGGACGTTACCCTGACCAGAGGCTCAGCCTGGGTGACCCTGGCAGCATTAGCCAGTACCAAGTAAAAGACAAAAAGTTAAAAATATCAAGAAAGGCAATCCAAAGCATGGGATACCAAGATGCCCAAGTCCCAGGACAATCTGAAGGCAGTACTGGACTCACGAAAGAATCAGATTGACAGGTGCAAAACTCATTAATTCACGTAATTAAAAAAATGTAGTTTAAACAAGGATGTTTTATTGCATATGGCACACGTCAGCAAGTTGAGGAAAAAAACATCTCCTTCTTGAAGTTATTTTAGTTTTGTCAGATACTTGTGGTAAAAATATAGATTTTGTTAGAACGTGACACTTTCTTCTATAGCTATAAAAAATTAGCACCTTTCCCTCATATCATTTAACTTCATTATTCTAGAAGACAAGAATCTCTGAAATGTTACGTCACACTGTCTTACATGTGCCCGTGGTAGTGCATGGCATATACCTCCCAAGTGTTTTGTTAAATGAATGAATGCTAAACCTTGACTTAAATCATTTCTGCATCAACCATACAATTAGATCACTTCCAAATATTATCAGCTTTGTATAGTACAGAAAATTTATACACAATCATGATTAATTTTATATCATAGATATTCAAATGTCTATATACGTCCATGCATATATGGCAGTTTAGCTTTCTTTTTTACTAGGTGAAGTATTTTATTCACTTAACATAAATCTTCCCAAAGAAAATATAATCATTTTTCATATTATACACAACACGTACGCCCACATACACATATACATGCACAACCTAAATATTTTTTTAAAGTTCTTTTTCTTAGAAGAAAAATAAAATTTTATAGAGAAACATTATTGAGCAAACATTAATGGTTGTTAGATACAAGTTTGCTCTGTAAGAAAACATCATCTTGACATGAATCAGGTCTTTGCAAGGAAAAAATAATATTTGGTTTGACCCAGATGAGACATGTTATATCATGAGCTGAATCAGCCTTTTAAGCTTCTCTCTTTCATGTCTTGTACCAGTTGATTGTTCTCCATTCCACCTAACATCTCCTTTATTGAGTTAGTCATTTTGGTTTAGAAGCCCAAGTAATTAACCAAGTATAACCACACCTGGTCACTTGCGACTCAAGAATAGTCTGTTTACATCAGAGGAACACATTACTGAGCGGAATGATGTGTTGTGACTTCAAGAAGTAATGGCATAATTATTCTGATTTTAAAAAGATAACTATGTTACTGTGATTCCTTTAGGGATCTCCTTCATGAATTCTTTACCTAGGCCGATATCGACCAGTGTGATGAAAATATGTCAAATGGTCTATAAAACCAGTGTATGGTGCCCCATGATCGCATTAATGTACACAGCTATGATTTAATAATAATAATAATAATAAAAGAAAAAAATATATATAAAAAGAGTTTTCCAATTTTTTTTTTTCAGGATTGTTATAGTTTCCTGCTTTCTGTTTAGGTCTACATAAAAATTAACTCACTGTGAGTGAGTGGTGAGTAGTGTGTATCCTGTTTTACTGTTTTCCATGTGGCCATCCAGTTTTCTCAGCACCATTTATTGAATAGGGATTCTTTTCCCCAGTGTATGTTTTTATCTGTCTTGTCAAAGATCAGATGAGAATGTAGAGATGATATGATACCTGAGTTCTCTGTTCTGATCCACAGGGCTCTGATCAAATTAAAAAAGCTTTTGCATAGCCAAGGACACAATCAAAAGAGCAAGTGGACAACCACAGAATGGGGAAAATATTTGCATACTACCCATGCAAATAGCATATAGGGCCAAGAAGAATCTACAGAGCTTTCAAGCAAATCAGCAAGAAACAACCAAATAATCACATTAAAATGTGAAAAACATATGAACAGAAAGAAACTTTTCAAATGATAATATACTAATGGCCAACAAATTCATGAAAAAAAAAAATGCTCAATGTCTCTAGTCATCAGGGAAATGCAAATAAAATCCACAATGTGCTATCACCTAACTCCAACAAGAATAGCTCATATTGAAAAGTCCCTAAACAAGAGACGCTGGTGTGGATGCAGAGACAAGGCAACTCTTATACATTGTTGGTGGGACTGCAAACTAGTGCAGTGTCTATGGAAAATCATATGCAGATACCTGCAAGAACTTAAACTAGACCTACCATTTGACCCAGAAATATCACTGTTGGGTAAATTCTCCAAGGATACAACGTCATTTTGTAAAAAGGATACCTGCACACGAATGTTGATAGCAGCACACTTTACAATTGTAAAGACATGGAAACAGCCCAAGTGCCCACCAATACATGAATGTATTACTCAGCCATAAATAAAAATGATGATTTAGTATCTTTTGTTATAAACTGGATGAAAATGGAGACCATTCTTCAAAGTGAAATTTCACAAGAAAATAGAGAAACAAATACATGTACTCACTACCTGGCTGGAACTGATCAATCAACATGGAAGTGCATGTGTGGAAGCAAATCTTAATGAGAATCAAGCTGGGAGATGAGGGGAACAGAAAGTGGGTAAATACATATCTACTGGGCATAGGGCGCTTATCTGGGTAGGGAGCACACTTATAACATTGACTCAGTTTGTGCAAAAACAATGTATGTAAACAAAACAGGAATACCCCATAATATTCTGAAATTTAAAAGAGAAGATAACTATGGTCAGTTGAATTTCAGATTAAGCTTAAAACATGGACAATGATGTCTTGATCAGAGTAACATTGGTTCACTCTTGAAAAGAGCGCTTAATAAAAGATACACCAAGGCAAGTTAGTTTTCGTTTTGTCAGTCTGATTATACTTATTTTATGTCTCAAATTAAAACTCTGTGTAGATTTGTTCAACTGTATTGTCAAATGCCATTAAAAAATATTCTAACTCTGCAGAACTATGGAGATAGGGTTAGCAATATAAAAGATACTGTCTTTTAAAATTCCCATTATTTTAGACATTTTACATAGAAAGGCTTTTTGATTTTTCTCATCAGAGAAGTTATACATATACTTTATATGTAAATTATAAAGATGTGGCTTATATTCTGAAGCATAATGGAAATTTTCATAGTCTACAACCTATCCATAGTTTTTCTATTTTGGAATTCACCATTTGCAAATGTGACTTGAAAAGCGATATCATAAAGGTATCAGCAAACTCTTGAGGAACAAATACGGGCAGAGACTGTGATGATAATGAAATATGTAAGTAGAGTAAGAAAGTGGTTCTTTCCTTCCAGCTAATCACATCTGTATATTCTCTAACTTTAAGTCTCACGTGGAGGCATCTTCACACTTCTTGCTATCCTCTCTTCATCTTTCTCAAAGAAAGTAAATTTTGTAAGTCCCCAAAACCTTCATGTAAATTGCTATATCTTGATAGGTTGCTTTTCCCAGATATATATATTTGTTTGTTTGTTTTAAATTGAATTTACCTAATTTTGGAAATGTAAAGTAACTTGCTTAAGGCTATAAAGCATGTTTGCAACAGAGCAGCCATGAATCTGAGATATCCTAGTTGTTGGCACTATTCCCCTCTAATTACCTTACTTGTCTAACTGTAGGTGAAAAATAATCAGAACGTTTCTGCACACAAAAAAGAAAAAAGACATACTAACAATAGCAAAAATAACAATAACATTATTGCATGTTCCTTTAGGATTACAGAGAAAATGAAAACATTAGGTATGTACATATCAATATCATGTATTCTTTTTTTTTTTTTTTTTTTTACCTGAGACATATAGTGACATTCCTTATTGGTTTTTGTATTTCAGATTAATATCAGATTACAAACGGTTGGGTTACAATGTTTGCATTTGTTAAGTAAAGTCTCTATTGTAGTTGTGTCTGAACCCAGGAGGTATACCATATTCCCTTACATTGTGCCCATTAGGTGGGAGCAACCAATCCCCCTTTTTCCCTCCTTCTTCCCCCTTTCTCCCTCCTTCTTCCCCCTTTCTCCTCTCGAAATTGAATTGAATTTAGTTTTTCTTTTATATGGGCCTTTATTAGTTCATGTTAGTATTGAGTACATCAGATACTTGCTTTTCCATTCTTGTAATATTTTACTAAGAAGACTATAGTAAAATTTCAACTCCATCCAAGTTAATACAAAGACATAAAGTCTTCATCTCTTTTTATGATTGAATGATATTTTGCGGTATACATATGTCACAGTTTATTATCTATTTATGAGTAGATGGTCACTTGGGCTGTTACCACATCTTGGTGACTGTAAACTGAGCTGTGATAGACAATCTAGTGCAAATGTCCTTATGTAAAATTATTATTATTTTTTTTTTTTTGAGATAGAGTCTCACTTTATCACCTTCAAGTGCTGTAGTGTCACAAGCTCACAGCATCCTCCAACTCCTGGGCTTAGGCGATTCTCTTGCCTCAGCCTCCCAAGTAGCTGGGACTACAGGTACCCGCCACAACACCCGGCTATTTTTTTGTCACAGTTTGGCCAGGGCTCATTTGAACCCACCACCTTTGATATATGGGGCTGGTGCCCTACCCACTGAGCCACAGGCACCACCCCTTATGATAAAATTATTTTTTTTTTTGGGGGGGGGGAAGATGCCTAGTAATGGGATTGTGGGATCAAATGGAAGGTCTGTTTTTATTTCTTTGAGGGTTCTCCATTCTTCTTTCCAAAGAGGCTGTATTAGTTTGCAATTCCACCAATAATGTAAAAGCGTTCCCTTCTCCCCACATTCACACTAGCGTCTGCAACTTTGTGATATGGGCTATTCTTACTGGGGTTAGGTGATATCTCAGAATGGTTTTGATTTGCATTTCTGTTATAATTAGAGATAATGAACATTTTTTTCATATGTTTATTGGTCATTTGTCTCTCTTCTTCAGAGAAATTGCTGTTTGTGTCTCTTGCCCAGTGATAGATGGGATTGTGCGCTCTTTTTTGGTTGATTAATTTGAGTTCTCTGTAATTCTAGTTATCAACCCTTTATGCAATCCCATTAAAATACCATCATCATACTTTGAAGAACTAGAAGAAAAAAAAAAAAAAAAGTTCTTTTTTATGGAATCAGAAAGAAAAAAAAAAAAAAAAAAAAAAAACCACATCTAGCCAAGACAATTCTTAGTAATAAAATCAAAGCCAGAGGCATCATTCCACCAGATTTCAAATTACAGTACAAATTTACAGTGATTAAAACAACATGGTATTGGCACAAAAATAGAGACATAGATATGGGAAACAGAATAGAAAACCTAGGGATCAAACTAGTCTCTTACCACCATCTGATCTTTGATAAACCAAGAAAAAATATACACTGAGGAAAACAATCCCCATTCAATAAATGGTACTGGGAAAACTGATTAACTGCATGTAAAAAAACGAAAGTGGACCCTCACCTTTCATCATTTATGAAAATTGATTCAAGAAGGATAAAGAATTTAAATCTAAGACATAAAATGATAAAACTCCCAGAAGATAGCAGGGAAAACTCTTGATGATGTTGACCTGGGGACAGTTTTTATGAAGACTTCATTGATAATTGCAATGACAAAAATAAGCAAATGGGGCTTCATTAAACTGAAAAGCTTCTGCAAAGCTAGGGCCACAATGATTAAAGCAAATAGACAACCTTGAGACTGGAAAAAGATATTTGCATGTTACAAATATAATAGATTCTAGTAACATTATGATGAATGGTTATTAATATTATGAACTAAACAGAGTAGTGTCCTGTTTATGTATCTTAAGGGGAAATAACTGTGATAGAAATGATATCACTGTTAATTAGCTCTAGAAAGCAATTTGCCCTTTATGGCATTAACTAATCAACTTGGTTATAAAAAAGAGTAATTACAGCTGTTAGACTAATGGGCCTTTAAATCCATAGAGAGGTCATTTTGGTAGAACATTTTTTCAAATGTTACACATAGATCACGAGCATCACAATCTCATGTGTGGATTTGAAGTGTTCTACGTTATAGGTCCATGAAATCTGACCAAGGATAGGTCAGAATCCAATTCAGTTCTAACTAAAAATGTTAGTTGTTATCAGTGGCACATTGTCAGTGACATGAACAATGTATGGGGTAAATTAATTATTTAAATTAGCTATAAGACGTGGCCTATGGAGATGTAGAAAAAAAAGAGCATGTTCCATTTACGCCTGGAAAATATGTATTGTAATTAAACAAAACTAAGTCAAATATACTTATATTTGACAAATATACTAAAGGCAAGGATGTAAAATATTGTGGAAAATATATAATGCTTCTCTCTTTAAAAATGTTTTTATTATGAACCAGAAAGGACTGTAAACCGCTACCAGGTTGTCAGCATTCTCATTATTAAACGTAATCACTCAGTGTGCAAGGGGCTGCATGAACCTCTGAGAATGAGGATGTGACAGTGACTGATCCAAACTCAGATGATAGAAGACGGCCATCACTTACTCTTCTAGAACAGAATAGTCAAATGAAGGTCAATATTGAAAATGATATGGGAGGATAAAATCCTATTAAAAATTAAGTGAATGAAGGGGAAATTCTAATCTTCATATAATAAATGAATGTCTCTGAAGAAAAGAAATTATGTGACGAACAGCTATTAATTACACAGTTTCAGATTGAGAGAAGGTAACATTCAATCAATTGTGACCCTTTACCTTCTCACACAATGAGTCTGGCCAAAACTAAACAATACCAACTAACACAGAGAATATTATTTGAAAGCATGTACCCCTATTGGGTGAAATTATAATATTATAATCGAAATACAAATATTTTCTCTCTTAGGTACTCTGCTTCTCTTTCATATTAAATTTATTCTAGAATACCTCTTCTTGATTTTAAGTAAACTTACAATCAAGTGTCCACTTGAGTATAAGAATATGATATTTTCAAAAGAACATGTCCGACAAAAATATAGCAAATGTTCACCAGGATGGAGAAAGGGGAACCAGTATATACCATTGGTAGGACTGTAAATTAGTATAGCCACTATGGAAAACAGAATGGAGGTGCCTCAAAGAATTAAAAATAAATAGAATTGCCATATCTTCCAGCAACCTCACTACTAGCCATAAAGCAAAGGGAAGAAAATCAGTAAGTCAAAGAGATGTATGCTTTCCCAACTTTATTGTGGCATTATTCACAATATAATAGCCAATATGTGGAATCAACCTAAGTGTCCCCCAGAAGATGAATGGATAAGAAAATATGACACACCCACACACCATAGAATATATTCAGCCACAAGAAAAAAAAAATCACATGACATAGATGAACTTGGAAGATATTATAGCAAAATAAGTCAAGCCCAGGACAGGGGTGGTGGGGCGACACCGGTTATCACTCATATGTAGAAGCTTAAAAGTTCATCTCATAGAAAAAGAGATTAGAATAGTGGTTACTAGCAGCTGGATGTTAGGAAGAAGTAATAGCCAGATTGATTAAACAGTACAAAATTCCAGCTACATAGGAGAAATAAGTTGCAGTGATCCTATAGCACTTCATAGTGATTAAAATTAATAATTTGTTGTATATTTTCAGATAGCTAGAAGAGCAAATTTAGGATATGTCTAGCACAAAGAAGTGACACATGTTTGAGCTGATGACAAAAATGTAGTTGGTGGCAATATATCACAAATCAATGGAAAAGGATTTTAAAATTTCAATATGAAATTCTATTTAGTATTATTTTATCTTCTTTGTTTATTCTGAGACTACGTTTTTAGACAGTAGCTCCCTAATGATGGGAGATACTTTCCAACACCTCCTCTTAGATGCTTAAAGTCATCAATAGTACAAAAAACATGTATGTATTATAATTTTTCCTATACAGAAAACTCTAAGACATGACTAAGTTATAAATTAGGCCCAATAAGAGATTAATTTCAGTAAGTACTAATAAAATAGAACAATTATAATGATATACTTCAATAAGTTATGTGAATAATATGGTCTCTCTCTCTTTCTCTCTAGATATCTTAATTGTACAGTACTCACCCTTCTTCCTGTAGGAAGCTGAAACTGAGGAAAGTTAAAACCACAGATAAAGGGGGACTACTGTATTACAAACCTGCAAAAAGCTATAAAAGGTAAATCTGAGATATCTAAATGTTAGTAGATATTTTAACCTGTTACTATTCAAAGAGACAATTTTTCACAAACTTACCAGTGAATTTGGTGGGAAAAACCCCTCTTCATGTCTTCTAAAGCTACTCAGAACATTCTGGGTTATAAACCAAAGAACAAAGACCACATTATCATAAGTAAACCAGCTCCTACCTATATTTATGCTTAGCACAGTAGACAGAGTAAAAGGTCAATTTCATTACACAGTTCTTACTTGGTTGCTTAATATAACACAATAAAACCTAACAATGCACTAAAACGGCCCTTTCACATGCCTTAACTTTATATGTCAGAATTATTGGTCATAACAAAATTCAGTTAGAAAATGACCAAAGTACCCTAACGGGATTTAAAAATAAAAACTGAAATAATATGTTTGTACATTCATTAGTTTTTAAAAATATATTATTGGCTAAAATTTGCTCAGTTTTAGAAATGATTTACTAAAAAATAGGCATGTCCCAGATTGTAAATAACTATACATTGTGAAAACTTTTAACATAAAACTTGTACATTTTTCTATTAAGAAAATAAAGATTAAACTTCTGAGTGTCATACTGACTTGAATATGGAAACAGGTGATATGTTGAGAAAATATCAAAGATTAACATTTTTAAATCACTTTGAAGGATGGAGGGTGTTTTGGATGAACCTCTAAAAAAAAACAGCATAAAGGGTGGGTGGCGCCTGTGGCTCAAAGGAGTAGGGCTCTGGCCCCATATGCTGGAGTTGGCGGTTTCAAAAACTAAAAAAAAAAAAAAAAAAAATAAGCAAAAATATTAACTAGATCAAAAATTATAAAACTAAAAAATTTATCCAGCTTGTTGATCAGAATTCTATCATTCAGTTTTGCTAGTTTTCTAGCTGTGTTCTTAGATTATCAACCCATCTGTCTAGCTCCATATAAGTCAGCCTTGCCCAGGTCTTAAACCAGCATCATTCAATATTTAGAAAGCCTTTCTGATAATTCTTGAAGCCTAGAACAGGAGTAAGTATCTTGCTTTTGCTGTGTGTTTGCTTCAAGACACTAAGGTGGCCACATGCCCATAAGCCCATAAGGCAGTGGCTTTCTTACTGTTTCTTCACTCACTGAGCCCATAGTTGAACTAACCTCGTTTATCTTCGCTGAGAGATTCTAGTCCCCCTCTGGCGTATGTTTCACGTGCGCTATCACAGTTCCAATACATATATTCAAGAGTTTGCTTTGAAACTATTAATTTTCTAATAATTGGCTGAGCATCTTTTTTCTCAATGTGCAATTATAACATATACGAGGTCTGACAATTAGGTTAGCAAACTCATCTCAGAACAAAGTTCTGCATTCCTCTTTGCTGAATATCACTATGGTCCCCTTCAGATTGCTCTGCTTGGGAAGCTGGGCACTGAAGACAGCACCTCCTTCACCTTCAAAACAATAGTGGAACTTTTTTTCTGGAAGGGCCAACAAAGCTGTCATTGCATAGCACACAAAAACATGCAAAAATAATGCCTTCCACACAGCATGAAATGTGGACACAAACACAACTGAGAGACAGATAAATGAAGGTTCTGAAAACTTACTAAATTGTGTGCACAGTGTTACCAACATAGGCATACAGTGGCAAGTTCACAAATTAATTGGCAAATTTTCTACCATGACAACTCTGATGGTCCTTACAAAAAGATTCCCAACATTGCTTTGAAGTCTGAACTAGGTTCTGGTGTCTGGGAATAGCTTCCCAAAGGGAGTGCTTTGAAGATAACCACAGTGATATTCAGCCACGAGCTATGGACCACTTTTTCTAGCATGCGTTCATGAACTTAATTGTCAGTCCTTGTAGACATGTTTAATATTGAAGCAATTCTGTGTATATATATACTATAAATATACTATATATATACTATATGTACTATATATATATATATACTATATACTAATATATATATAAAAAGCTAATCTAACAATTAAACTAAAACTTTTACTTGTTGCAGTCCCTAGTGGCCCCTATGGCCCTGGACTCAATCGCTGCAGGAAGAAATCAGACCGGATTAGAAGTACAAGCTTGCAGGATAGCCCCGAGCAACCTTTGCAGTAGCCTTTTATTGACACAGCACAAGACAGGTGAGGGGAGTGTTAGACAATGACTGCATGCCTAAGGATCGCCCCGGGCTCTGGCTCTTTCTCCGCAAGTAGCACCTGCAGACAAATAGTCAGAGGGTCCGCCCCGCAGCTGCAAATCATCTTGCTCAGAGGTCGTCTGGCTCTTGGTGTCCTCTACATTTACTATACAAATGAAAAATAATACTTTATAATCACAAGAGTGGCTAATTTTTAGTTTATGTACTTAAAGAAGTTTCTCCAATCGATTCTCTCTCAAACCGTAAGAAGCTCAAAAACGTATTATTCACAGTCCAAGGCCTTTGCAATTGCCACACGTTCTGTCTGGCACAATACTCATCTTTCAGGATGAATTAAACAACTCTTTTGTGAAGGGTCTCTTGGCCAATCTCTTACGGTCACATAATCTTATTAACACATGTATCATCCATGGACAGAGTTATTTTGACATGTCTACCTCCCTCACTGAATTATGACTTCCTTCAGAATACGGACTCCATTTCTTTCTCTTTTTTTTTTTTTTTTTTTGGAGACAGAGTCTCACTATATCACCTGCCCCCGTAGAGTGCCCTGGGGTCAGCACTTCTCACAGCAACCTTAAACTCCTGGGCCCACACCATCCTCCTGCCTGAGCCTTCCAAATAGCAGGGACCATGACAAGAGGCGCCCACCACAACACCTGGCAATATTTTTTTGTTGTTGTTGTAATTGTCATTGTTGGTCAGCTGGCCTGGGCCAGGCTCAAACCTGCCTAGCGTCTTAACCACTGTGTTACAGGCACCCAGCTGGGACACTATCATTTTTGTTTTTATCTTCCCATCGTTCATGTGGAACCTGGTACACAGTAGGTATATAGTATATTTTTTTTTTCAAAAAATATCTAGTGAATTTTAAATATATTTTAGGCCTCAAAGTAGGCATACATTTTAAAGGTGAGTGCTAGCTCTGAATTGCATGAGAGCAGCACGAGCAGTCTTATACATGTATAGACAGAGGAAACACAACAGACAAAATAGGGAAGAAAAATAAGGAAAGATAATAGTGTTACTGCATTATATGTGAAAATTAAATTTCCTCCAAGTACTTTGATGTATCCAAACAATGGGGAATAATTTGTTTAAATATATTTTCCCATTGTCTTTTGTATAACTCTTCCCAGAATCATTCTGTAAATTTTTCCCTACAGAAAAGAGAACTACTTCTTTTAAGAGACTTGAAGATCAAAGTGTACATAGTACTAAACACAAAGCAGTTTTTATAAAACATGCAGTCTATCAGTATTCCGACTGCACCTGAGTGCATATTTACATTTTAATTGAAAACATATTTGTTGTGTGCAAATATTTGCTGCGACAGCAAGAGTCTGTGAAGGAAGCATCATTTTATAATAGGACATTTATATGTTGGTCCTCGTCATTTTCAAGGGTAGTAAGAAAATCCATTAGAGGATTCAATAATATGGCCAGAAATTTAATTTGTCTTTGTTGAGTTTAAACTATGGATGGAATTGATCAGCACCTGGGGTTCCTAAATGTGAAACTAACTATATTCCTAAAACAGCTACTAACAAGTATTATTTAAAATACTTATTAAATCTTAGTTCAATACTAAAAATTATGGTTAAAAAATATATATGTACTTGTAACCTTTTAAATGCATTGTGTGAATATTCTTACTTAAAAGTTGCCTTGTAAATAAAGATGTGAAAAATCTCTGAATTCACTATTTTAGACTTTAAAAAAATATTTGAAAAACCAATTTAATATTTTCATGCTGTATAGGTAAGCTAAGGAAAGATATGCTTTTCTTCTTCCACAAATATAAAAAGTATTCAAATGAAATAAGTCTGCTCTGTATAGTGGTTTGTTTATATGAAAATATAATATAAAGTACTGTGATATGATTTTCACCTGTATGAATTCAAGCATGGTATTTAACAATAGTGACTTCATATGACTGACAAGATGGGACAAAAAGTTTAATGAGGAAGAGATGGATGGTTCAATTTGGTCTTGATAAGTTTGAGGTCACTCTGGCACATTCAAATAGAAATATCTGTTTATTTGAGGGTCAGTGAGGTAAATAATGCCCTGAAGGTGATTACAACTGTGAGGGGACATAACATGCACCACAGTGATTACCAGGGTGTGAAAAGAGATTAGTGAGACAAAGATCAATGAGGATAAACCAAGGGTTAAAAAAAAAGTTCTAAAAAATTTCTCACACTGATACTCTAGAAAAATGGCATTTACACTTGAAACTCGGGTCCACAATTTGCTAATAGCTTCCAGTTATGTTTTGGAGATAGCAAGTACTATTACCATGAATCAGGGGCACATAATTGTGATCAATTCCGATAGATTACAGCAAAATTAAGCGGGTTTCAGACTATGTGCAATTTCTACTTAACTGCTTTTTTTTTTTTTTTTTTTTTTTTTTTTGCATTTTTTAGCCATGGCCCAGTTTGAACCCACCACCTCTGGTATATGGGGCTGGCACCTTACTCCTTGAGCCATAGGTGCTGCCCTTAATTGCATTTTATTGATACTTGATTTTTCACATAGTACATGCAACATGAGGAAGAATATTAAAGTGGTATATGGATGTGAATTTTCATTATAAAATCAAATTATTGAGAGATGCATAATTGCATTTGCCAGTGTTTTAGTAATACATGTATGTGTACGTATTGAAATATTCTATCTACACTATAGTAATCCTATAGTAACTAGATTATCCTAGCAATAGTTAATTGTGAAAACGTACCTATATACTCAAGTATAAGCCGAGTTTTTTCGCCACAAAATTTGTGCCAAAAAACCCGAACTCAGCACAAATTTTGTGCTTTACTCGAGTATATAAGGTACTTTTAAATCTTAAAATTTATTGAAAGCTTTCAGAAGTTTAGCAAAACTGAAAGTGAATACTGGAAGTGAACCTTTTCTTAACTACATGGATTATTGCGGGGAGGGAAGGATAAGAGATAAAAATCAGAACTCTTATAAAATCTTGCCTTTAACACGAACCTAAACTTTTTCTTCTGCTCAGGGAGTCTTCTTTCTTCCACTTAAAGAAATGAAGAAAAAAATTTAAAAGATTTTGTTTTGCAACTTGAGTATCAAGTAGGCCACAATAAAATAAAGTACCAAGCCAACTCCTGAAGCCCCTGGGTTTAGGCTTTACTTCCTAGGTGGCATTTCTGGATCCACCCTGAGCTAAAATAAAAATATGCTGCCCTGAAGGGATGGACCTAGCCTTGGAAGAATTGACAATCTGTTGAATAAAGAGCATTTGAGCTTTGAATAAACATCAGATGTAGTCAGGAAAAATTTACCACTAGCTTTAGGTGAGATCGACCAGACTTCAGGTATGACCTGGTGCTAGTGGTCATAAGGGAGCCTCCACATCACTCCTCCCTCATTTCCATAAGCCCAACATAGAAAGTGATGAAAGAGAGTGAGAGACTTTGCCTAATAATCCAGATAATTATCCTGTAGTGTATCCCAGTCCACCAAGACAGTACCACTGGGAGTCTGCAAAAGACACAGCATTGCTGGGTTTGTGCTAAGATGTCTTCAGTGACCAAGGACTTATATTACAATGCTCAAAAGCCTTCTCAAAAAGGATGGGTTCAAACACACTCAGACAATGAAGTTTAAACATAAGCATATGTGTTTTATATACAGGAAAATATGACTTCACCAAACAAACTAAATGAAATACCAGTGACCAATAATAGAAGGACAAAGATATGAACTATTTGGATGATTAATTAAAAGTAGCTGACCTGAAGAAGCTCAATGAACTTCAAGACAACGCAGAGAAGATATTCAGAAGTCTATCAAAAGTATTAACAAAGAGATTAAAATATTAAAATAAAATCAAGCAAAAATCCTGGAGCTAAAGAATCCAATTAACAAACTGAAAAGTTCATCAGAGGTTTGCAACAGGGGAATTTACCAAGTAGAAGGGACAAATAGTGAACTTGAAGACTATTTGAAAAATGCAATCAGAAGGGAAGAAAGGGGAAAAATGAAGCACACTTACAAGATCTGGGAAATACTCTGAAAAGGGAAAATGTAAGAGTTATTGGCCTGAAAGAGGAGGTAGAGAGAGATATTGGAGGGAAAAGTTTATTTGAAGAAATAATAGCAGTCAACTTTTCAAATGTAGAGAAAGATATCAATATTCAGGTATAATATGGTCATAGAATACACAGAAGACTTTTTCCAAATAACACTAACTCAAGGTATTCAAGCTCACAAAGGTCATGGAAAATAAAAGGTCCTGGGGGGAGCAAGAAAAAAGAAAAAAATATATATATATATGAAGGAAGTCCAATACAAATATATATATGAAGGAAGTCCAATACATCTGGTAGCAGACTTCTTTGTGGAAACCTTGCAGAACAGGAGGTAGTAGCATGACATTTTCTGCTAGTTTTAAACAAACAAACAACAAACTCTTATCTCTAGAATATTATATCCTAAAACAATTTGTTAAAAGGGAAGGAGAAATGAAGACTTTACCAGATAAACAAAAGTGGAGGGATATCATCAATATCAAGGCTGTCCTATGAAAAATTCTAAAAGGTATTCTTTAATCTGAAAGAAAAGGATATTAATGAATAATAACAAATTATCTGAAGTTATACAACTCACTGGTAGTATTAAGAACACAAGCAGAGAATACTCTATTGTGGTAATTGCAGCATATAAATCACATATATCTTGAGTAGGAAAACTAAAAGTCAAACCTATAAAAATAATAACTACAACCAATTTTTGAAAGATGTAACCTAAAGAGATACAGATGGAAACATTCAAAGGTTAAAAGTGAGGGGGATGAAATTGAAAGACAGAATTTCTGTTAGATTTCTCTTTGTGCATTTGTTTTTAATCAGAGCTGTCATATATTTAAAACAAATGGTTATAAGAGTTTCTTTGCACATCATATGACAACATCAAATCAAAAAACCTACATTATATGCAAAAAGGTAAAAAGCAAGGAATTAAAACACACTACCAGAGAAAATCACTTTTAACAATGGAAGATAAGAAGGAAAAAGTAAACAAAGAAGGAAGAAAGGGAGGAATGAAGGAAGGAAAGAGGGAGAAAAGGAAGGAAGGAAGGACCATAAAACAGACAGAAACCAATTAACAACAAAGCAGCAGTAAGTCCTTAGTTAACAACACTATTACTAACATTGAATGTGAATGACTAAACTCTCTAACAAAATGCAGAGTGAATTTAAAAAACATATCCAACTACATGTTTTTTAAATGGATTTAAAAAAACATATCCAACTACATGTTGTTTGCAAGAAACCTTCTTCACTTATCAAGAAACACATATCCTAAAAATAAACAAGCAGAAAAAGTTATTACAAGCAAATAGACTAACAAAAAGCAAAGTAGCAGAATATATTAGTTATCGTAAAATAAATTTCAAGAAAAAGAACTGCTAAAAGATGAAAAAAAGGTCATTACATATTGGTAACAAGGTCCATTAGGTAAGAGGATATAAAATTATAAATATGTATGTATCAAACACTGAAGTACACAGATATATACAAAATACATTATCAGAACCAAAGAGAGGGATAGCTCAAAGTGCAATAGTTGTTGGAGACCTCAGCTAGAGTTTTAGCATTGGACAGTTCCTGCAGACAGAAAATCACTGAACTATTTCACTCATCATGTAATAGCCAAGATAATTATGTTTAATAATTTTTTTTTTAAATTCATGTGTAATACTTGTACATATTTATGGGGGACAATGTGAGGTTTCAAGGTGTACATACATTGTGTAATAATCTAATCAGTGTAATCACCACATTCATCATATGCTTGTGGTGATAACATTCAAAATCTTCTCTTCTAGCTATATGGGAATATACACTACATTGTTATCTACTATAGCCAACCTCTGTAATAGTTTTTTTTTTTTTTTTAAGTACAGCAAAACTATTATTATACATCACTCCCATGCTGAAAACCCTTTAGTTAGCATCCTTTGGACTTAAAATAATATTCAAATTCTTGGCATGCCCATCAAAGCTTTAATTAGACTTTATCTTTTCCTGCTCAGTACTTTCCAGTCACACTGGTATTTCTCTTGTTTTTTAAAGTGTCAAGCCATTTTACACATAGGGCGTGATACCTTACAATATATGTTGTGCTTTCTCTTCATATGAGTAATTTCTTACCTTTCTGATATTATTAACCATGTCAATTCTTCTTTAAATTCATCTCTAAACTCTTGAAATAGAAAGAGCACCCAATTTTACTGTTATAACACTCAATATTTTTTCCTTTCTAATAATCATTAATGATGGAGGTTATACAATTGTCTGTGTTTTATATTTGTTAAAAGTCTTTCTTTCTCACGAATTTTTAGTCCATCCCATTGGATCTCAAGTACGTAGTACTATGCCAGGAATATGGCAGGCAGTCAATACTATTTCTTATAAGAACAGAAAATCAAATTATTTAGAATTTATATTAATAAACAGTTTATTCCCAATTTTTTTCCAAAAGCCCATGAATTTAATGCTCAGTAAAATGAATGCCAAATTTAGGTTAATGATTTTTAGTTCCATCAACATTGCTGGAAATAAAACAGTATTTTGTGTTTTTATATGACCCCTACCCTATCTAAAAGATTCTAAGAATGAAAAAACAAATGCTATGTGTTCTCACTCATAAATGGGAGCTAAATGAGTAATATATATGGCTATAAAATGGTGTAATGGACATTGAAAAGTAAAAAAAGGCAAAGTGGAAGTGGGTACAATGGAAAAATCCACTTATCAGGTACAGTGTACATTATTCTGATGAAGGACACACTTAAAGACATACTTCAGTACTATACAATGCAACCATATAACAAAAAACTTTTGTGCCCCATAAACATTTTGAAACTTAAAAAATGGTTAAATGCCAAAATCTAAAACACAATGTCATCTTGTAAACTAAAACAATTAATCTAAAACAATATTGGTTTAATTTGAAATATTGAATTTTGTTTTACTTATACTTTAAAAATTATATAAAGTCTACTAATTTTTTATTTTTCTTCATTTTAAAGTGCTAAATAAATCATTCAGCTTAAAAAGAACTTTATCATTGACATGACATATAAGCCCCTGTGGATTCCCAAAGCGGGGACAACCTAAGACAGGATATGGAGTGGCTGCATGGTGGATTACATTCATAGTACCCAAAGATGGTTAAGATCGCTCTGCGTTCAGTCAACCTAAGACAGGGACCAAACCATTGATGTTTGTATCCCCATGACGGGTAAGACTGAAACTGCAAGAGCAGGCAACCTAAGACAGGGGCTATGTTTTTCCACCATACACAAAACAAAAGAGGGAATTGTTGGGCCCTGCCATGTGCCTGAGGCCTAGAGCAACTTCCCGAGCCTGACTAGAAGTAGATCCATCAAGCTACTTCTGTGTAGCAATGACTCAGCAAGGCCTGGCCTGAAACTGCCTCTACCTAGATACAGCCAATGTGGTACCATGCCATTGGCTCAACCCTGTCATGCACCTCATCCCCCGCCTTCTTTCCCCGCCCCTTCCCCACACTCTATATAAGCGGCTGCTTGATGCAATAAAGTTGAGTTCCTGCTTAAAAAAAATAAAAAAATAAAATAATAATAATAATAATAATAGAAAGTCAATAGTTTAGATTCATTGCTGTCTCCAACCTGGTCAATTTTTTAAATAAACGATAATTTTAAATTTTAATTATTTGGGAAAGTGACAACAATCTAAAATGGCAACGACACCATTGTTAAAACCACTAATTTAATGGCCACTTTGAACTGCAGGCAAGGGCAAAATCAACCACCTGAATTCACGTCTTCCTTCTACCACATATAGCTTAAGAATGTGGAGAAAATTTCTTCATGTTCCTTATGTCTCAATTTTCTTTCTTTTCTGTAAAATATTGATGATAATAGCATCTGTATCATGATGTTGTAACAATTGCAAAAGATTCTTGAAAATTTATGTAAGACATATGGTCAGAAACAGACAGTAAGAAGTACTTGATAAATTTTAATTGATTTCTAGTGGTAAACATTTTTGTGGTAGTTTTATTTTTTCTGAGATTACTAATAATTACTAATTACTAATAATTAGTCTAGTCATTGACTTCTGAATAATATGCATTTGCACAAAAGGATTTATGTAATCATTGAAATTTCCAAACCCATTTGAACTTATTCCACATAAATTCCTTATGCAGAACTATGGAGTTTAACAAATATTACTTCATTTTCGGGACAAATATACTCCATCTTTCTGAGTTTTTCAATTAATAGTTAGAGAAGCTGTGGTGTCTGGTGCAACCAGTATGGTTGATAATGATCACTGTGACTTCATTTATTTGAAAATGTTCAAGGTTGTTAAATAATCACTCATTCAGTGACTCTGTTGATCATTCTTCTAAAGTCAATTTTAGCTTTTAGAACAAAAAGAACTAAAACTACGTATTTATGAAAACTCCAACCTACACTATATGCAAATTAATGAAAACAAAAAGGAAGAAATATGTTTTCTTTCTTGCTGTTTTTAAGATGTATATAAGGAAAGCTTATCTAAATTATTCTAAATGAGCTGTCCATAATGGAAAAAAAATAGGTACAGAAAGGAAGAACACGACTGATAAAACAATGAAGTTACAGAGTCAATCTACTAGCTTTTCCATCAATGTGTGCAGAAAATTTTATAGGTAACTTATAATCTATTTTTTAAAGTTTTTTGTTACAAACACAATGCAGCTCGTATGGTGGCAGGCCTCTAGTTTGACATACAGCATATAATAATTTTAAAAGCAATGTTATTATAAAATCATTTGTGCAATAGTCAAATAAATTTTCAAAGGGAAAAGCAAATATGCAATAAAAATATTTCCACAGGGCCTTGCTCTTCTAATGGAAATGCTAAATACAATATAGCAAGAAATGTTTGCTAATTAAAATCCATTTTTAAGCTTTCAATTTCATTGTTTTTCCTATTTAAATCAGTAGAAAGAAGAAAACAAACTATTTTTAAAAGGAGGAACCTGATGAAAAGATACCATACATAAATGCTACTGTGGACTTGATGTTCAGTTATTTTTTATTTTTAAAGGGAAATTGGATTACATATGCATAAATATATATGATGAAAATAAAATTTTAAGGTATTATTTTATTTGCTGTGTTTAATTAAAGCAGGTATAGCTCACACTTCAGAATGTTTAATTTTTAAACAAATTATAGCTGAGAATTTGGTTTACTTTCAATGAAGAGTATTCTGAGTCTACTGACTGTGATACACAGAACACAGAATTGTTCTGATGGATTAAGTTCTTATACTGATTCTGTTACAAGCTTGGGTGAAGTCATTCCCACGGAAGTCCTGGATCACATAAATTCTTTATAAACCATATGTTACACTCTAGATAAATACACTCTGTCGACTTCACTTACTTACTATTGAATAAATTAGGCGAAACATGAACGTAACATTACTTTTCAAGGTGATATGTGAAGAACAAAGTGAGGTAATAACCATACTAGTTTTCTTGGAACAGATAAATGCATTTATAAGTCAGGGTTCAATCAGGAACATAAAAATAAGTGTTTTAAGAGAATGATTTAAAACAAAGTATTAGTTGGTTGGGGCTTTTTGAAGGCAAGAGGAATAAAAGTCAGGAAAGCTGCCAGAGGTCTTCTGGTGATAAAGAGCTAGAAGAGTCAGAAGAAGCTTGTAGTTCTGATCTCAGATGCTTGCAGGAGAATACGTGGTTTTGTAGAAGAACAATGGATACCACGGGGTTACCCCTCTGTTCTGCTTTAAGCTCACATATCAGCCTGCTTTTGCAGTGGGAGCCACCGTGGCTGCTGGTGCTCATCTACCACCAGATCGCCTGAAAGTGATTCTAATGGACAGAATCTAGTCATGGACCTAAATGCCAAGGATTCTGGAAAATATAGTTCTTGGATTTCCAGCTTCCACCTAGGATGGGGTCTGAAGACCAATTTTTTTTTTTTTTTTTTTTTTTGCAGTTTTTGGCGAGGGCTGGGTTTGAACCCGCCACCTCTGGCATATGGGGCCAGAGCCCTACTCCTTTGAGCCACAGGCGCCGCCCTAAAGACCAATTTCAAAAGCATACTAATAGCACGGTACCAGTCAAATTTCTTAACATTTATATGCCTCAATTTTCCCATTCACTAAATGGAATAAAAAATCACCTACTTTATAAAATACATTATCGACTTAGATTATGATAAGCTATTTTTAAAGTATGTTGTCTTTTTGCCCTTATTGTATTTAAGAGAACATTCTAGGGACTAAAGTTACTATTTTCTAGACTTTTTATCACCATAATACAGCGTGATAAAATGCAATCCAGGTTGAATTTGTTTCCTACCTATCCTTTGTCAGGCACTATGCTATGTTTTTACACATTTTCTCATTTCTTTTTATGCCCTCCCACCTTTATGTACTGACTTGCATTGTGGTTGAGGAACATATACACTGGAGCCAGAATGCCATGTTGAGATCCCAATCCGAACACTTAGTAGCTTTGTGACACCATGAAAGTTTCTTAACTTCTCTGTGTCTCCATTTCTTCATTTGTAAAAGTGCTATTGTGTGTGCCACTTTTTTTGTATTTCAGGTGAAACATAAAACACTTAGCATAATTTATAGAGTACTAGCTACTACTATTATTATTGTCCTCAAAGTGATTGACATAATCTCATACACCTATAGATATCTTCAAAGTTCCTGCCAATCAAAAGCAACTGGCCCAGATTTTCTGCAGTTCCCTACTGAGCAATGTGATTGGATCCAAGAACATGCTTGCTTTCCGAGTATTTTGCAAATACTTATTCTGAAAAGTTTATAGAACACAAACAAAAATGAATACATGCATGTGGTTACAGACACATATATACATATTCATGTTTGCATTTTTAGCAAAACTCGCAATGCACATTTACAGTGTTTATAATGTTGATGCCACTTTTGCTAAATACAGCTGAGATATGAAATGTTTTTATTTGCTTCCCTTTACTTACACCTCTCTATATATGAATATACTTTTCAGTCTTGCATGTACATACACACAAAAATATACCTGATTTAAATACTTCTCTGAAAATATTTAGAAATATCTAAGAACATTTAAATTATCTTTGAGAGTTATATGAACAATTTCCTGGATTTCTTTCTTTATGGATGACTTTATTCATCTTGCTTGGGCCCAAAGTCTATTTTAACAGCATCAGTTTAATTAAGCATTAAAGTGTTTATAGCTGAGAAGCTTCAACATAGCAGGTTTTGTTTTCTTCAAGTTGAAGATAATCACTGGACCCAATCCAATAATAATTAATATTAATAATAAACCCATTAGTTATACTAATTAGTGTTTATTTTGTAATAAATATACTAAGCCTTAAATTGATGCTTTTAATTGGAATGAAGTAATTTAATTTTTCACTGCATGTACTATGTACTGATTCTTTAAAGTTTCTACAGTCATAATGTTATTTATAAAATTTAAGAGGAAGGAAAAAATATATCATCTTTTTAGCATAAGGTCATTGATTAGCATTTTCTTCCTTATGGATATTTGGAGTCATCCAATGGTGTTTGTCTGTGAATCACTTGAATCACTGTATTTACTGATTCATATACCAGGTGACAAAAGCTACCATAATTTATATTGCTTTTTTAATAGGTATAGAAATACATTTTATTGACTTTTATTGACAACAATTCACCATAGAAGTAAAAGAATATTAAATATATCATGTACAATTAAGTAAAATCTATTGCTTAATTTAAGAATGTCATGACAGTTTCACATATATCAGCTGTTAGTAAAAGTTCCTGATTAAAGCTTTCAGTTCTCAAACTTGTATAATCAACCCTCTTTGGAACAAGATAAATTTATTAGCAGAGTCTTGATAGAGGATTCTTAGGAATCCAAGCTCATTGGAAATAGATTCGACTCATGTGCTCTTCAGCATGTTTGGAAGTAGACCTCACCACTTTTCAAAAATTATGCATCTATTTGTTTGACATGCATCTCCATGAATAAGCTGTTAACAATATGATGAACGGCCAAGAGGGAGTATGTTATCATCAAGTCCTGAAAACAGCTTAGTGCCTATAATTCATATAGTCAGGAAACATTTACACAGAGGGCTCCTAGCCTGGAGTAAACATAACAAGTGCACAAAACAGGTAAAGTCTAGGTCTTTATGAGCCTATAGTTAGGAATAGATGTTGAAAAATAAAACATATATATATGTAATATAGACACATAGACCAATAATGTCTGAACTCAGGCTGCCATAAGAAAATACAATAAATTGGAATAAGCAACAATTTATTTTTCTAAATTCTGTGGGCTGGGAAGTTCAAGTTAAAGGGCAAGGCTATGAGTTTCTTGGTATTGGCACCCTTTCTAGCTTATAGATGGCTCTCTTCTGGCTGGGTCCCCACCTTGTGGAGAAAGAGAAGAGAAACCATCTCTCTTATCTTGCTTCTTGTAAGGCCGCTCACTAATCTCATGATTAGCACTCCGTCCTCATGGTCTCATCAAAACTTGTGTATTTTTCAAATGACACATCTGATACTATCACTGAGAAGTTATGACTTCAACAAATGAATTTTTGGAGAAGAGAATTCAGTTCATCACAGAGATAAATGGACATTTAGACTGGATTGTAAAAAAGCCTTCTTTGGGGCGGCACCACAAAGGAGTGGCTCAAAGGAGTAAGGCGCCGGCCCCATATACTGAAGGTGGCAGGTTCAAACCCAGCCCTGGCCAAAAACTGCAAAAAAAAAAAAAAAAAAAAAACCCCTTTCTTTGAATATAATGGGATGCGGTTATCAAGTTTAAGGAAGG